>PVIR01042961.1:0-11979 GCA_004026965.1 Petromus typicus | reverse complement strand
ACACATGGTGGAAGGGAGCTGAGTCACTACACACACTCCTTCTGCAGTAACCTCAAGTGTTCATGTACCACTTATGAACAAATATGGAAAAGTATAGGATTACTATAAAACCAGATGGTGCCGATAGATCATACCAAGTTGCCTAGACCTTTGGAAAGGCTTGGTATCGTTCTCATTTTCAAAAAGAAGAATGCCAATTTGAGGGGAAATGGACATATCTGTGCGTTGTTCATATAACTAAATGAAATGCCACCATCTATAATTATGATTTTAAAAACAAGAAAAACTATTTTTAAATTGGTTAGTGAAATATTTTAATACTATGTTTTTTGTTTCTATTTGGAGTTTTCTTATGCTGAGTCAAAAGCCAAATGCAAAATCATAAAAATAAGGGAAGAACCATTTTAATAATCAAATTTGCAAAACTCCAACTCCACTGAAATGCAATCCTCATCCAAGATAAATATTTATAACAAGCATAAAAACCATGTGAACCAGGAACACTGTGTTTCTCCTTAAAAATTCAGGGGTAAAGGTTTTTTCCCACAAGTCTCATGGTCAAGAAATCAGCTCATAAGCTGGAAGCGTGTAAAATAATTCAAGCACTTAGCCTAACAGGTTAAAAGTATGTCAGTTCTTTCCAATTTACTTATGTAAAATGTTTGTACGAGCTACGAAGCACTTTTTTTTCTCATCAGAAAGTTTGTTCAGGTAGAGTTGGACAAGGGAGATAAATAAAAACCATAAAGTGAACCAAAAGAAAAAAAATCAAGACACTGTATTCAGTGTCTCCCTCCCCGACTTACTGTTGATTATGTTATAATTTATATTAAAATTGGGGTTCACCATGAGTGCTGATGTTCTTCTGCAGATCCACTGTTTGTTTCCCTCTATGTAAAAGTGTTGTCTGTTCCATCTCTGGGAGTAGAAATTTGTAATTATCTTCAACGTAAAATAGCTCTTCATTTCATTTTCTAAAACCGAACTACTATAAACATCAAAAGGCTCAGATGTGTTTAACGGCTGAAGTTTAGAAGTACAAGTTCCTATTTGCTCACCTTAAATAAATGATCTGATAGCCAGTAATCATGTCTCCTTTCACTTTCATCCTTTTAGACCAAAGAATCTTGAGGATCTTCCTCATTTTTACACAAACAACAAATGAACAGCACTGGGACTTGTAGCTTTGCTACACACAGACACTCCCCACTGTTGAGTCCTTCACGTAGACCCAGCTGCTCACGCAATAATCAGTGAGCACAGCCAACCTGGCCTTGCCCAGGTAAGACGATATTCTGTTTTCTTCTTTGTCTCCTTTCTAAGGAAACCCTAGTGTCCTTCTATATTACAGAAGTACAATGGCTAATTCTTCTGGGAACACTGAAATTATTCTCTTCTTTCCATACACCTATGGACTATTTAAAAGAGAATTCACAATGACAAATTTTTCTTAGAGGTTAGGAAGAGGTGACTTACATGAAAAGATTTTCACAGTTATCTTTCTTCAGAGCATTAGCAATTCCTTCAGGGCAAGAGAGAACTAGCCACCATGTCCACGGTCATGTCAAAGAGAAACTGAGTCTCTCTGATTAAAAGCACATGAAATAAACTACTCATGTGGATCAAAAGCAGGATACCATGGGGATATCTGTACATCCGTGTTCACTGGAACACTATTCACAACAGGAAAAAGATGGACACAACCCAAATGCCCTCAGCTGGTGAATGGACTAGCAACACGCAGTCATCCACACGTTGGAGCTATTCTTCAGCCTTCGATAGGAAGGAAATTTTCATCTGTGCTACAAACAGATGAACGCTGAGGATATAATGTTAAATGGCTTACCCTAGTCACACAAGGACAGCAATTACGTCGTTCCACTCAGAGGGTAGTTAAATTTATATGAACAGAAAGGAGAATAATCAGTGCCAAGGGCCAGCAGAAGAGAGGAGTGGGGAGTTGTCTAATGGGGATGGAGACATGGATTCTCAACATGAAGAGTTCTGGAAAAGGTATGGACGGGAGGGTTTCATACCAATAGGAACATATACTTAAAGCATTAAATAGTAGATTTTATTATGTGTTTTTATCAAAATGAAAATACTGGAGGGAAGCACATACAATAAATATTTTGCACTTCCATTTTAGTATGATATTTAAAGAATTAGCAAGTTTTAACACAAAAATTATCTAATAAGATGAGTGGAGAAATTTCATTCAGTTCCCATTTCATCTTTTAAAATTCCTACCTCACCATATTATTTTTGGGAATATAATTGCAGAGCACCTGAATTCCAGGTTCAGAACTGTCCCCCTTACAACCACGCCTCTGGACACCCTACTCCAGAGGCTTTTTATGAAAATGCCTTTCATGGAGGCAGCCCTGGCCAGCATCCTTCACTCGACCTCCTGAGAGAGCCTGGGCCAGAGTCACCTAACCAAGATGCTGGCTAATCCCTGACCTCAGACCTGCATGAGAAAGTCGATAGCTGTGGTCTGGTTTCTGCTGTTATTTCTGGTGTTGGGTGTGGAATGCAGCGGCTCCCTCTAGGCAGGCCCCTAAACTGGAGTCTGAGTTCCCAGTTGTTATTTTAAGGTGGTATATTTGGAGGTAATTTGTTAAATAGCAACAGCTTACAGATTAACATAGATCTGCTGTTAAGTTTTGGAATCCTCTGTTTTATAGAAAGAGATGACCATACCTTTTCCTCCTTGCAGCTTCAGATGGTCCATAAACTTTAACCTCTGGCCTTTCTTAATAAGCCATGTTCTGTGCGGCTCCCGTGCACATGGACACTTCATATGTCTCTGTGCCTTTTCTCCTGGGAATCTGTCTAGTGTCAGCTTATTTCACAAATTTAAATTATCAAAGCTCAGAGGGTGGGTGGAATGTTCCTTTGCCCCTAGATCCAACTGCCTACCTGACAGCTCAGCTCAGTAACAACACAGCCCATTTTAAATTGGCACATCTGTAACTGCTGGTCTTCTCTCTAACCCACTCTGTCTGCAATTTTTCCCCCCATCTCTGAATTCTTTACCCCTTCACTTCTTCCTGCCAGGACCCTGAAATGAATCTTCAGTATTTCTTTCTTCCAGTGTCTCGGTCTATCACCACTACCAAGTTTTATTGGTTCTCATTTCTTGAAACAGCTTGAATCCATCCACACCTCTGTCATCCTCCCACTCAAGCTACCACTACCTCTTGCCTCCACCATAAAGCAAATAACCTCCTAACATTGTCTCCTACACTCTCCTCTGGTTCCTTTACAGTCTGCTCGCTGAACAGCAAAATACGGAATAACAAAAGTACAACATCCACAAGCCTTGAATCAGGGACTCCTCCCTACACCCACTTTATGTCATCACATGCTCCCTCCGAGAGGTGTTACCCTGAGGGGCCCAGCCCTTTCCTGCCCCAGGACGTCTGCTCTTGCTGCCTTTCCCACCCACCCCCACAGAGCCCTTCAGTCTATTCCCAACCCCCCTGGACACTCCAATGTGCATTTCAGGTTTAATTTTTAAAAGTCTTTTCTTTCAAGCAGACTTCTGGACTCCTTCAGCTGCTCAAAGCATCTTATTTCCTTTCCTCTTGCACCCGAGTACATACCTCAATTTGATTACATATTGATTTCTGTGAGTCTATGGAGGCAAAAATGTTAGGTCTGATCACCATGGCATATGCAGTCCCCAATACTGGTTGTCAATTTAAAAAATATTGAATGAATTTAAGGTCTTCGATGAGTCTAAACAAACTGTGTACCCATAATGCAGTCACGACCTTGAACTTGTACACTCCAATTAAAATAACATGAATCTGTTGTCACTATTTCCTTGCCGAACTTGTGCAAAATTTTAAAGCTATGAACATCAAGATGACCCACTGACTTTCTCATTTTGTCTTTTTCCTGTGTTTAAAGATCTTTTATTACTCACAAAATTTTTTAAACTGACTTCTAGAAACACTGATACAAAGAAAAGTTGGCACAAAACAGACTCTAAATGCAAACAAGAAAAACTAGTTCGTATTAATATGTTTGTATTATGCAATAATTACATTCATCTTGGGGAACTGGAACATAAATATATCATATCTTGATCATTTTGACTTCTCCTTCCCCTAAGAAAAGCAATTCCAAAGCTCACTAGAGCACTAAATTGACCTCTAATTGATCTAAATAGGAACATTTTATTCTAGTGTTTAGAGTTCTGATGAATAATCATCTCCTTTTCCAAAGTTCAGTGTTTGTAAAAGCAGAGAGAACTGTGGCACTGTGCAGGATTATTTCGTGATGAAGAAATCTGAGATCCACTGGTGGAGGATCGAGATGCTAATAAGGACAGGCCGAAGCCCAGCCGGAGCAGCAGCGCCCATCTCTCATTTCCGGTAAGAACCACGCTGGCTGTAAGCAGAGATGGCCCGTCTGGGAACAGACTCCGTGGGCTCCAGGGCAGAGCTGCACGTGGGCAGCAGCCCCATGGCACTCAGAACAGCACAGCTAACCGGAAAAGAAGCTGTGCACGGCCCTCAGAGGAGAAAGAAGCACAACCCAACCATGCCTCCGCCTTTCCACAACTCCACTGCCAACCCAGCACCAGGACCACATCAGTTTATGCACAAATACATCATCATGCCAAACCATGGCAAGCAGGCCATATTTCAGCTTAACAGATTTATGTGAAATACGTAGTAATAGAATATGTTAAACTCAAGCCCATGCATAATATATGCTTACACATAGTGAAATACATGCTACTTGGTACAAAAATATATGTATGACAGTCACTGAAGTTGAAAACCATAGCTTTGGATATTCCACTCACTATGATAAATAAAGTACCCATTCTTTTCCAATCTGCAGCTCAGAGTAGAATCTTACTAATATTAGCTATGAACCATTCACTGGTGTAAAACCAAGCCAAAAAGCTATACCATTTCACCGTTGGTAAATTTTTCAACTCACTAAAATTAAATCTTAATTAAAAAATTTAACCACACACAATTTTGGCAATTGTATAGATAATTCTTTCATGTTTAAATTACCAGTACCTACTGAAGTATTTTTCCTGAACAATAAAACACAAAGAAAATAACTTATATAAATGTTTAGAGTAGAATAATCATTCTAGAAAAATCCAAATCAGAATGACAGTAGGTATTAAGTCAATAACCATATTTAATTCATTACATATAAATAAATAAGGTTTTGGTAATAATTCTCTTTCTAAACCAACTACAATTTATAAAAGGTGGCTATCCTGCATGGGACAGAAAATGGGGCAGCAAGCTGCCATGCAGAAGGTAGCAATTTCCAGACCCAGCACTAAAGAGGAGAGAGGTGTCCCAGGCAGCCACCAGACAGAGCAACTGCTAGGAAATGGCACCAGCAGCCCAGGCCATGGCGAGGCACACACCAACCAGCAAGCTCAGCCACAGGTCTGCCTGGCAGGACAAGGCCACACTCTCCTACCCAAGCAGGTCCCCACCACGAAAGAGGCATGTGACAGTCGCCAAAGGTCGAACTGAAATACCAATAATCAGTAGCCACAGAGACAGAGGAATTGGAGCTAAGTCAAACAAGGTCACAGATCTACAAAGAGCTTGACAAAAGTCACAGGGACGCCTGGCAAACAGGAAGCTAGGAGGTGATCTCACTACTGATAGTAATGAAATTAGAATACCCTTTAAGCTTGCGGAAGGAAATCCAGAAACAAAAGTTACAGCCAGATTAAATTTAGATCTATAAAAGAAAGTTAATGCGCATTTCTAGCCCTAATCAAGTAACCTAATATGCTTACAAATTATGGCTTTTTAAAGTATGTACATGTTCATAATGCCCCTTAATCCCTGAAACTCTGCCATGCCCCCAAATCTCTCCTATGAAGAGCCAAATATAATCAGTGTTGAAGATACGTCTACACATTTAGCCCACCTAGACTAAAGGTTACTCCACAGTAGACTAAGGCAGTCACTTTGTGGTATCCATTTTACATAAAATATTTCAGAGAGCACCCACGTGTTGATTTACCACCACAGAGATTACCACTGTCTCGCACTATATAGCTATGGCCCCCCCCAAAACAAAAAGACTCTTTGTTTTACTATGAAGGAGAAACACAAAAAAAGAAATTTCCTGCCCAAGATTGAAGAATTCCTTAGAATCATCCCATTCCTGCTTTCTTTTCCTTCTCTTCAATAATGCAAGAGTTGATTGACCAGTCAGCTAAATCGAATGAAAGAGAGTAAAAGCAAAAATCTATAAAGGGCATGGGACCTGCCGAGAGGTGCTTTATTTTATAGTAAAAAGTTTGTAGTGTAAGCTAAAGGGAAAAACACACACACCCACGATCATTCAAAGGGTTTCTGTCCCACGACCCCTTCATAAATGAAGAAAATATTTGAAAACGCTTTGCAAGTGTTGAATTACCAGTATTTTTACAATGTGAAGACAAATGGAAATAATACAATTAATTATCTTTTTAAAGTAGTAACGAGGCTGGTAGCAGCAGCTGGGAGCTCACACACAGGATGCTCGCTGCCTCAGCGCGGCGCAGCTGCCCAGGAGTGATCTTGCAGTCTGTCAATGAAAACCTGCTGATTCGCAGGCCGTAAAACCCACCCATTTGAGGGCTGAGGATTTAGCTCAGTGCTTCCAGCACCTGTCTTGCAAGCTCAAGGACCTGGGTTCGATTTCCCGGTAACAATATACAATACTGGGTATGGAGACTCAAGCCCGGCAGCAACCAGTACCACATACCATCGTGCAAGGCATGGCGGCTCACACCTGTAATCCCAGCACTCAGGAGGTAGAGGCAGGAGGATCATTGTGATGTGAGTTTGAGGCTGAGCTCAAGGCCAGCCTGAACTACAAAGCGAGACCCTGTCTCAGAGGGAAAAAAAAAAAGAAAAAAAAAAAACCGCCCACTTAAAAGTGTACGATTCAATGTTTCATAGTATAGTTATAAAATTGCCTGATAATCATCTCTAATTCTTGACACTTTCATCATACCCAAAAGAAACCTGGTCTCCTTTAGCTTGAACTCCTGTGCCCTTCTGTGTCAGGCTACTTTCAATTAGAATTGCATTTTGAAGGTCTGTGCACAGGGTGACTGGCGCCAGTTCTGCATCTGTTTTTATGTTGACCAATCTGTAATGTGGGAAGACCATCTTCTGCTGGTCCATTTGTCCTCTGCTGGGTGTTATAGTTGTTTCAATTGTTTGCCTGTGATAAATGCTGTCACGAACATCCATGTCCAGTTGTCCATATGACAGGTTCCCCTTGGGGGAGTATATACCTTAAAGAGGACTTGCTGAATTACACGGTGACTGAATTTGTCCCATCCCTGCCCACACTTCGTCTTTTCCACACTTTACATCAGATCGGTTCTAGCAGATGCACAGGGGAATTTCACTGTGATTTTGATTTGAATTTCTTTAATGACTAAATATGTCACTCAGCATTTCATGGAATTACCTGCCTTTTGTACACTCTCCTTGGAGAAATGTCTCTTCATTTGCTCATTTTTTAATTATTTGTCTTCTGATGTTTGACTTGTAAGAATTCTTTATAGATGCTGGATGCTAGCCCCTTATCAGATATAGTCTGCAATATTTTTCTCCGGGTTGTCTTTTCACTTGCATTTTATTCTCCTTACAACCACCAAGAATTATCATTACCCTCCATACCGCAGATGGGCAAATGGAGTCAATAAATAGCTAGTAAGACCTGGCGCATGGAGCCCAATTCAGAAAATCTGCCTCCCTGAGTCAGAGGAATGCTGAGTCAGCCCACTGTGCCATATGGTTACCTGGCCTTAGACTCTATCAACCAACCACAGAACAAAAATATTCCCTGTAATTCCAATACTTAGGGAGGCTGAGGCAGGAGATCACAAGTTTGGGAAACTTAGCAAGACTGTCTCAAAATAAAAAACAAAAGGAGCCAGGGATGTAACTCACTGGCAGAGATCCCTTGGGTTCAAACACAGTACTGCCCAAAACTTCCATCCACACAAAACATTTACAGACACTTTTTTCTTGTCATGATTCTTGAAGTAATAGACTACAACTATTTACATAGCATTTGCATGGTGCTTCTTATTACAAGTAATCTAGAGATGTCCTAAAGCACACAGGAGAACATACAAATTCTCCACGCAAATGCTACACTGCCTGACATTAGCAACTTGAGCAGCCACAAACTTTGGAATCCGGTGGGGTCCTGGAACCAGGCGCCTCCATACTGAGAGCCACTGTGCTGTCCAAAATACCTCTGTACATGCAACAGCAATAAGCACTAAATAAATAAGCAGGATTCAAAATAATTAACTTAAAAATAAGCAGCAACCTTGCTGGAGCTCTGTAGAGAAATAACAGAGGGCCCTCCCCTTGTTTATAACAGTCTTTTTACTTCAGAAGAAAGGGATTAAAATAAAGCACAATCAGCCTTAAAAGGCAAAACTTGGCCTTTAAACAGCATTTGTTCTTTTCAATTGTAGGAAACTTTCTTAGTAAGTTATGTTGTTGGAACAAAGGAATTCAGAACACAAGTGGTATTTCGGTATTTCTGCTGAGATGCAAACATTGTGTGCAGTCACAGTGGGTGTCCTGGAAGGTGGAGGCTGATTTCTCAGTCAACAACCTCCTCCTTGCAAAATTCATTCGCTGCCCAGCCCTCCGCAGACACAGAGCAGCAGGACAAAGCAACACAACGCAGCCCCCATCTGGGGCTCCTGTCTCATTTCTGCCACTGTGCGTGGAGGCACCCACCCGTAACCCCAGCACTCTAGGATGCAGAGGGCTGAGGAAGTTCAAGCCCAGCCCAGGCATCCGAGCAATTTAGGGAGAACCTGCCCTAAAATTTAAAAGTTGATTTTAAAAAGGGTTAGGGAGCCAGATGTGGTGATGCACACCTGTAATTCCAGCACTTTGGAGTCTGAGGCAGAAGAATCACTGTAAATTCCAGGCCAGTCTGGGCTACACAGTGAGTTCAAGACCAGCCTGAACTACATAGTGAGACTTTATATCAACAGGTAGGTGGACACACAGGGATGTAGCTCAGGCAAAACCCCGAGTTCAGCCCCAGGTCCCTAGTAGAGGGATACCTCACTTCTCAAACTTAATTTTATGCTTCTGGTCACAAAATTTGTTCCAGAATTCTGGTTGCAACCCAGTTGTGAGCACAGAATCATGAAAAGAATTCAGTTCATGAACTAAGCTACCACTATACCAAGAAAAAAAGAATGTTAACCTACAAATGATTTTAGTATGACCGTAAAAATATGCCCATGTTAAATAAAGGGTAATGCTTGGGTTCAAAAGAACATAGAAAATATACAAATGTACTTGATATATCACACCATTCTCTGACTATGTAAATTGTAACACATAATTTTTTTTTAAAGCCAGGGGTTTAGCTAAAGTGGTCCATGCCTACCTTGGAAACACAGGGACCTGAGTTTGATCCCCAGTACCACAAAAATAATAATAATAATAATAATAATAATAAAAAAATAAAATTAAATTAAAAAATTAAAGAAAATCTAAAAATTGTTCTAAAGAATGTTATATGTACAAGTACTGGCATAGAAAAGTTTTCAGTATGCTTAGCAGAGGTAAAAAGGAAAAAGAAAGCCAAAATTAAAGTCAAAAAAAAAAAAAAGAAATCGATAAAACAATAGAAATATGATCTATATAAAATAGACCATAGCACACGAACATTAGCAAATATGCCCACACATACACCATGTAACGACAGGGATCGCCTCTCTCCTTGCAGGAACAGGACACAATTTTATTGGATGAAACATTTGCTTTTTACATACATACAGCTTTTATTTATAAAGAAAAATAAATAAAAAGGGTTGTATGCTATCAGAAGGTCCTACACACCTTAACAGCTGTGGAAACAAGTGGACAAACATAAATAAATTAAACAAATAAAATATTTGGAGAATCTTTAGAGATTTCACCAACTTCTTAAAATAGAAAGAAAAATAATTCATGGACTTAATATATGAATTTGAATGGAGGCAGAAATCCCCTAACTTCCAATGATTTTTAAATGCATCACAGTCCAAATAAAAATTTAACATTATCTTAATGGAATACTACATATTCAGCCTCGCTTTATGAAAGGGCAAACAGAAACTGAAGAATAAAACAAACAAGCAAAACAAAATCCTTGACACCAAAACAACACGCAGACACTGGAGTCATGAAATAAGTCACTGTATTTCTCATAATACATTATAAGTCCTAGGGAGCCACTGAATAAACTTTATTTTTGTTAAAATTATTATTTAGTTCTTGATGTTGAAAATGTTTCATTTCCTTATATAGTGGCTGACTGATGATGTCAACTTAAATAAGAGAAGCTCAATTAAACTGGCTCAATAGCTCCACGCTCTAGGGTGTAGAAGACCCACCCTAGGCAAGATAGATGGTATAAATGGTATAAATGAACGAAGAACTTTCCTACTATACATACCAACATTTACAGTCATAATAATTATACCCTAGAATATCATATCCAAAGTAGAACATGATACCCACAAAATCTCGGAGCTACCACAGTAATATTTTGCAAATTCCTTTCACAAGCCAAATCTACTGAAACCACAGGTGGGAGACCCCTTGTTACTAACCTCTGAACTCCTTCCCTCCTTATAAAACAGAAATCATTTAAATCTCACTTCAGTTTGGTTATTCTCCCTTTTTCTCCCCAGGACACTTGAACACTATGTTGGACATTTGTCCTTAATAACATACTGCCAAAGAACACCAAGGAAAAAAACATTACATCACATTAGCTGCAGTATGCGGCTTCAAAAAAGCGCAAGAAGTAGATGATTATGAGTGGTTTACAAGACCAAGATCCAACACAGAATATGAATCCTATATGGGCACTAAAATTGAAGGTACTTGGGTCACTCCTTTTCCCCAACAGACAAACATACACACCATCGTAATAAAACACACACACAAGAAAAGCTTCGTCTAACTTTTTTAATATTGTAAATCAGCATCCAAAAAAAAGTGACAAAATTTATTTCACACAAAGAAGAGCTTAAGAACTACTCACTATTCTAAACCCTTAGTGCATATGTTCTTTTGCTTTTTTTTTCCTTTTTTAAGAACTGAAAAATCAAGAGTTATCCAACAAGGCAGACAAAGCAATCCACTTTCCCCTTCTACTCTCTGCAAAAGATTTCTAGTCCCCAGAACCTGTGACTACCTTTGGCTCCATAGTGAATCACAGTGAGCTCCATGGTAACTGAAGCTGCTGGTGGAATTTAGGTTGAGAATTAACGTGACTTTAAAATGGAAAGATCATCCTGGGCTCTCTTGGTTGGCCCCTTGTAATCCCAGGAGTTCTTATCAACAGAAGAGGAATCCGGAGAGTCTTAGAGCTTGCAGGTGAAAGGGACTCTACCTTCCACTACTGCGTGGGAGGGGCCATAAACCAAGGGAGTCAGGCAGCCTGTTGACACCCTCAAGGACAAGGCATGCTTCCAAAAGCATCTTGCTTCCAAAGTGCTTTTCCAAAAGGATCTTGCTTTGGCCCTGGAGACCTATGCCCTATCAGACCCACATCATGTATCCTATCAAGGAGACCTACTGAATGTCAGGCTTCTGACCTCTAGAACTACAAGATGATGCATTTGTGCTGTTTTAAGCTACAAATTCATACCAATGCCCCAAGGTCACCAGAGGAAATCATCTTAGCGATTCACCTCTCATCTGCAGCCCATCTCAGTCACCCGTCCCTGCCTGTGAATCACAAAGTGGGAGACAGAAAACGAGACGGAGAGTACAAAGCAGCAAGGGAAGAGCTGTAGGCATCGGGGCTCCAGCTCCAGCTAGACTGAGGCACAGACAAGCCTAACAGGTGAAGTCCACACAAGAGCAATCTCACCAAGCAGACTCGACCGGAAGGAAGTGGGGCCCGGGGCTCCTTTCACCTTTCACAGGAAACCCA
>PVIR01042960.1:0-11982 GCA_004026965.1 Petromus typicus | reverse complement strand
TGTCATGCTGTATGATGGTTAATTTTATGTGTCAACTTGTCTGAACTTCCACCAAGTACCTAAATATGTGGCTTAACTGTCTAATTATTTGGATTAACTGCTTGCATCTGTAATGGAAATTAGTGTCTAAATGAAATTAGTACTGGAATTAGCAGAGTTAGTAAGGCAGATTGTTCTCCGTAGTGAGCCAATAGCTGGAAGACCTCAATAGAGCAGAGATGTGGAGAAAGGAACAACTCACTCTCTTTTGCTGCCTGTCTAAACTGTGACATTACTTTTCTGTCTTTAGATTGGGACTTAAATCTTGCCATTCTTGCCATCAGCACTCCTGACTCTAAGGTCTTCAGATTCAGGCTGAAATTATATCACTGGTTCTCATACTTTCTAGGCTTTCAAATCGAACTGTACTGTACTACATCACTATTCTTCCTGCCTTTCCCCATTGCAGGTGGCACACTGTGAGGCTTCTTACCCACTGTAATCACACACACCAGTCCCTCATCAGAACTCTGTATTCACTTGATTTCTCTAGAAAACTTTCAAGGTGTAATAAGAAGGGAGAGAAACTGTAACTCCACATGAGCGAGAGGAGCTACCTGCATGTCTCAGCAGGAGCCAGGAAGAGTGTGACAGAGCATAGATTATACCGTGGGAGGACAAATGTAAAAAATATATATATAATCATTCCATAAATTACACAAACTGAATGATACTGAGAGAGATGATAGTGTCACAGAATGGCTGACAGAAGAAGAGAAGTGAGTTGTGGGTATAAGAGAAGGGCTTCCAATTTTAAATAGGGCAGTTAATTGAGATAAGATCTACACTAAGACTAAAGAGGGAGAGGAAACAGTTAAAATACGAATGTCTGGGTCAAAAATACTCCAGCTTTGTGGAAGAGACACTGCAAAACCCCGCAGATAAGAGAAGGCCTGGTGTATTATAGGTGACAGGGAATAATGGCTGCAGTGCAGAGCTTTCCATCATAAATGAAACACCTGAAAAAATCGACCGGAGAGGAAGAAACATTAACTTGGGGTCAGCATTTCATGAGTCTCATTCCATGGTCACTGGAGTCTACTGTGTCTGGGCCTGTGGTGAAGGAGACCTCACATTATAAAACAGTCACTCAGTTCATCACAGACAGGAGTATGAGGGGGTACAGAGAAGGCACTGGAGAATTATAGACCTCTTTCCTCTGGCAAGATCCTTTTCATAGCCTATTTACCTGTGAGCCCACCCATGGATTAATCCACTGATGAGGTGAAACCCTCCATGATCCAAGTATCTCTCTAGACCCCAGCTTTAACATGGCCCACTGGTCTCCAAGCCCCCGACACATGAGTCTCTGAGACACATTTTAGATCCAAAATGTATTCAGTGATAATATAGGAATACAGACACTGTCTTTAAACATTTTCTCATTAGTAATTTAACTTTTACTCCATACCACATTTTTGCCTTATTTTTTAATAGTAGCAATAGTAGAAATCAATAGAACTATAACATAGAAGTACATTTGACAGTGTCAATATAAGTGAAGTTTATTCCTGACTTGACCTCACTAAGAAAGTAATGAAGATTTTCTTTAAGAGACATAATAAGAGAAATTTTGTATATAGCAGTGTGTATTTTCAGATAACTACTTTGCTCTTGAAAAGTTAAGCTTAATTGATTCTCTTTTGTATATTTCATGTGATTATTAATCTAATGCTTCTAAGACAGTGATGGACATAATTTTTCAAGACCAACATCCCTTGTATGGTCACAGAAATCCCTCACTCTAAGCTTATGAATTCTCACTTGAATATATTTTACCCCCTGCACAAGAGCCATATAAATTTTATTTGAACTTCTTGCTTCCACTCTTCAGATTCTGGAAGATCTTTCTTTTCAAATGGCTCTGTCTCATTTCCTTCTGTGGCATGTGATCTGCTTTCATTGTTGACCATTTTCTACAGGGCAGAGTGGGATGATTCAACCATTTTACACTTACTGCACATTTTATTTCTGTTGTTAACAATTTATAATATATAATGAAACAATTACACAACTCCCATAATAATGTAGAATCAGTGAGATCCCTGGATTTATTTTTCTGAAACTAGACAGTTCCTAGTTGGTCTGAGGTAGGACAGTGACACACTAAGTGTGTTGCTTGTGTCTAGTCTACTCTATAATCTTGATTTGCTTGCTCTCTGCAGATAACCCTACATATCACATGGAAGCAGGTTCATCAGTGCTTTCAAGGTAATTTGGAGATATTCGATCTTAAATGTAATCCAAACCACATAGAGACTTCCAGTGTACCACACTTCTAAAACCAGTGTCATTTGCAATCTTAAGCAAGTGTTCCTTTTCTAGCCCAGGTGAATGACCTGGATTATTCATACATAGGTGGAAAATCCATTGCTTCCAGTTTTTGGGGCTTTTGCATTAGGGAGATAATGCTCAGGCTCTGAAAGCTGAGATGAATAATAGTGCACTTGCAGAAAGAAAGAAGGCTCTGGCTCAGTGGCTTTCAAAATCTCTGCTGATATTTGAAACATAAAAAATTCCAATATTCATTCATCACCCTCACAATTCTGATTTGGTTTTGAATGCAGCCTCTTTATATCCCAACTTGAACACAATTGTTCCTAAAATGACAGGTTGAGCTCTTTGAAGATTGAATATGTCACATAAGCAAGTTTTGCAACCTTCTCTGTGTCACAAGCATGTGTCAACAGTAGCAACTATACCTTAAAAGAAATATCTGGAGTGCCTTTTGTGACTCAAAACCTCTGGCTAGTGATTCTTTTTAGAAAGCCATCTCTCCTTTGTGTGCAAAAGAAGATGTGTGACCTCTGTGTTCATCTCCTCACATAACAGCTAAAACAGATATGATTCATCTGAGCATACTATAATGAGGTTGATAATTTTAATCAGGTCCTGCAAAAAGTCTTTAAGTCTAGGATACATTTTGTGAGCAAAGAATTATTTCTCTATTGCTATCATAGCACATAGACTCACACTGCCTCTTGGACAAAAGTAGTGAACCCAGGCAGTCCAGACATGGCAAGCACTCATTCTGGGCATATATTGATCATATAAATGATCAGTTCAGTTTTCCTAATGTGTAGTTGGTCAAGTACTTGAGTGGCTCTTCACCTGTAGGTTAGGAGGGCAACAAAATTGTACATAAAACATATCCTCATGCTTATCCTCTTCATAAATATATCACAGAGAAACAATCATTGTTACCATTTTTTCAACCTAGAATGTATATGTACCACAGTAACTCATTAATCCTCTTCAGTAATTGTATCCTCTGATATTCATCATTTTCTCTAGCTATCCTCCTAAACAAAAGGGAATACATGCCACCTTTTGAAGTATAGCCTCTCTGAAAGCTCACAATTATTCTCAGAAGCAGACAAGATCAACTCTTTACATATAGGAAAATGCTACTGAGTAATATAAATTAAGCACTAAGAATGATGCTTCTGGTGTAGAGCATTTAATAAAGAGGTGGTTGGAGTTCAGTAATTTCTTCCGTTTTTCATATTCATGTATCTTTCTTTTGAAAACCTTCCAAACTCTAGTCTTTTAATAAAGAGTACTTGGTCTTCAGGCGGCAAAGTAGCATTGAAGTTTCAATTGTTTTGATGGATAGTATATTGCCACATAGTCCACAAAAAATAACACTTGAATAATGTAAATCACCCACTGCAATAAATCAGTAATTCAAATAGGATTCCTGATATTTTCTTTTAAACTCAAATTTCTATTTACTGTCAGTTTTAGAGTCTTCTACTGTCTCTTTCCCCCTTTTCAGCGAAGCATTTGCCCCTTTTCAATGAAGTTCTCCAGGAACATTTGGTTTTTTATTCATTTTTGCTGGTGTTAGCTTCTCGGCTTACCAAAACCGTGCCTACGCCAACGCACTAGGTGGGAAAGAGGCAGAAATAAAAATGCTACATAAGTTCAGTGGTGGAGTAAACTCCAATCTCGATTCTGAGTTACAGTCATCCGCAGGTGCCGCCGTACAGGTGAGTTCACCGGCCACTGTAAATAGCCCCAGAGACAGCTTGTTACTCGCACTCACTTGCAGAAAGTGAATCTGCAAGCAACTGATTTATTGTCGTCTCTTGCCATCAGACCCTTCTGCTAATGGGAGTTTCTAATTGCAGCCCCTTTCCGGGGCTGAGATCATCAGGTATGAGGCTCTCGGGGAGCACATGATACAGGTCCCCGCGCGTGTACAGTTCACGATAGAGACCTCCTCCGCTCCCCCCAGGTGTTGCCGAAGCCATTGCTCATCGTACAGGAGGCGAAGCCCAGGCGGCAGTGCATGCTTGCAAAGTGGCCAAACACGCGGACTTCCTCACTCACGCACCACTCACCTCTGGCCATGTGGCTGCTCCTGACAGTCAGTGGATCAGTGCTGGCCCGCGGTCGGGGCTGGGGCGCTTGCTCTAGAGAACATATATAGCTGTATTTGCTACCGATAATAACCTATCCGGTTCACAAAAGAGTTCTGTGTGCACATGATAATCTCCAGAAAATACAAATAATTTCAAATTCTGCTAATCTAGTCTGCTGTTATTTATTTATGAATGTTGATATGGAGCGAAATTAGAAGGCTTTTGTGCCAGTTTTTTGAGAAATCTTTATTCATTTATTTGTTCAGTTTAGAACAGGTTACAATTTTAAAATGTCTGTGTGTGTATGTGTGTGCGTGTGAGTGTGTGTAAAGATAAAGTGATAAAACTAACTGGATAGATGACAGCAAAGAAAATACTTTTCAAAGTATGAAAGGAAAACCTCATGGTGGTATTACGAGTACGTAAACATACAGAAATCAAATCACATATAAATATTTTAAAGCATATTTGACTGTTAACTATAGTGTGCCAATAAGATGTAACACAACAGATGTGCTTCCAGTGGATGCTAAAAATTCTTTATAGAACTACAGCTTCCTACTTATTGCTTAATTATATCTGTGTCTATTGATGGAAATCACAGACTCCACGTTTTCCAAAGCTTCAATTATGATAATTAGCTCAAGCTAGAGAAAAGCTGAATTCACTGCATGTGTAGCCCTAATACAATCCATGTATTATACTATAATTAGTGATCTGTCTTTGTGGATTGCATTTTTAAAAATTATCAAACTTGTACTACATTTTGAAAATATAAAGCTATCTTCCCACTAATTTTTAAAATTTGTTCCCTTATTGGCCTTTTTTTTCTCTCAATATATCTTTCTCAATATATTTGGTAAATTTCCTCAGTATCAGCTTACTGTGAGTTTCAGGAAGAAGGACAAATGTCAGGCATGGAGGTCTGAGTATGTGCTTTCAAATTTGTTGAGGGGGATAAAAAGACAAAGTGATACAAATAATTGAATGGATAACAGCAAAGAAAATGCTTTTCAAATGAGGAAAGAAAGATTCGTGGTGGTGTTACAAATAGGTAAACATATAGAAGTGAAAGCTCATGCAAATATGATCACAGTCATTTGTGTAATACCTATATATATATTAAAATTTGAAAAGAATCATCACCTGATGTTGATTCTTACAGTTTTACTTTTAAGCCATCATACTTTCAAGGCACTGTAAGTCTTCATTTTTATGTCTTGCCATTTTTAGGTGTCAAATTTAAATTACTCTGGTACATTTTATAGCATGGGCACACAAAATCTCTTGATCTAGAAATGAAATAAGTTAAATGGAAATGATTGTAGGGCTGCCTAATGATTAGGGAATGCGCACACTGCTTGACGTGTTTCATAACTGCCTTTGGCGTCTGCACTGAAGACAATGTCATTTAAAATACCTTTCTAGAAATGCCACTTCCCCCCACAAACCTTTGCTACTCAGCTTCATAACATCATATATTTATAACAGACTTGTTGCTAAAAACAGTCCTGAGGTCGTACGAGTACAAGTCATGGTCGAGACATTTTATTAGAGTATTTTGTAATTCCCAGTTTAACTAAAATCTGTTCTTAAATTTAGGACAACAGAATCACTATCTGAAACTGATGATGCATTTGTTCCTTAAAAATAGCAAATGTTATTCTAACCATGATATTTTGTACAATTAAAGTATAACAAGTCTCTAGGTAATTCTAGCCTTTAAGTGTACAGGTTGTATGTGTAGCTACATGAAGAGGGATTGGGGAGAGTAGGATTGAAATGCCACACTAGCACTTTGATATTCTTTGGAATGTCCCATAGTCTAACACCCTATCTGGGAGGAGTTAGTCCACTATTTAACTATTTACTTGAAGTGTTTACATAAGAGAAGATCTTCAAATGAAGACTCGGATCTACAAAGATGAAAGGTAATCGTGGTCTCAAAAACTTTGAATAACTACTATGATCATTAATGACAATGGAAAATTATTCCAAAAGTAGGCAGAGTTTATGGTGTCCATTATATTTTTGTTTTAAGGAATCTTAATGCTTTCACCTGTGTAAAAGCAGCTCTTACATCATGCTATGTATAAGCTAGACCTCTAGCATGTGATTCACTACTTTAAGCTAGGTAGTAATAAGACATAAATATTGATATATAAAATGCATGAAATTCAGAATGATAGAGCAGGGGCCCATTTTTTCTTGCTTGAAGAAATCCTTATTTCTACTCCAAGTGCACAACTGGGAACTTTGCTACGCCCTAGGATCACAACAACACTTGGTCATTGCTTCTAAAAGACTACAAGATTATATCTGTCTAGTTGATATCAAAACATTGGTCCAAACCAAGTTTTTTGTTGTTGTTGTTATATAGATATAATGGCAATAACTGAGAGACTTTTGGAAATGGAGCATAAGAAAAATAAAGAAACTCCATGAATACTTATAAAGATATGAAGTGTGATAAAAGGCCAAATGTGAACATCCATGGAAATAAGACATCTGCATAGCATGAGTTTTTGGATGGAGACTCGAGGAAACAACTGAGGAGCAGCTTCTTACACATGTTAATTACTACCCAATTACCAGCATGCTCACCAGGGCCTATCCTTCTCACAAGTTCCAGTGTATTCTGCACTTTTATGAAGAATATGAAATGAATAACAAAAATTAGCATTTAGTAAATACTCTAGCATGTGCCTGAAATTGTGAGGTTGTTTACCTAAACTGGTTTACTGAGAATTTGTGACAGTACTGGGATAGGAGTACTGCTCTTGTCTCTTTTTTGAAGAATTGAAACAAAGTTTTGACTCGATATTTCTTAAAATTTAGACAGATTTCCTATGACTTGAAAACTTCAACATAGCTGCTTTGTTTCTATTATTTATTTTATTGACATTTTAAACTCTAGTGGAAACTCATTTACTGGTATATTTCTGATTCATTTGTGTTAGTTTAAGAGCATGTCTAGGAAATAAATTTTGTTTATTTTTGTTTAGCTTTTATCCTTCTTTAACCTTAATATCATCTATGATTTTAGTTTCAAGTATTCCACCATTATTTAAATTATATGCACTTAGCAAATTTTCTATCTCTTTTTGCTATGTCTTTGTCAAAATATATGTTTCTTAGTCAATTGCATTTATATCCTACAATATTTTGTGTACGAATTTTAACTTAAAATGTCTATGGTTCCAGTATCTTTTTATTTACTTACTAGTGGTTAGTTCATTTACCTTCTTTGAGCTTTAGCTTTAGTAAAGTGATTAATTTGTGATAATTATTTTCCTTGAGGAATAAATGTTGGCCCTAAAAATCTGACAGTTACTTCCAGTGTTAAATTCTATAATTTAATAATGAACTTTCAAAAATAGATATACAGAGTTTTAAAGAAAGATGACTTGATTTTAAAACATCAGTCTTAAATTATTACCATTACCTTATTGTCCTTCATATTTTCTTTCAGTAACATCTGGTACTTTTAATCATTCATATTACCCAGTAAGAAGTCTGAAGCTCAGACCAGAATTCTCATGTTTGTTTTGAATAAAACATGGAGATGTAATGTTTATCAAAATATCTATAGACCTATAAATGCAAATAACAATGCCTATGTCTCCAAGCACTTTCTGAGATATTATCCTGTAGAATATAACTACAATGTAAATGTCAGATATTACTACTATACTAGAAATTTATAAAGTGACCCATTAAAATTTAACTTCACCTATCTTGGTGTAGAGAATTCATGGCTCAGAGATGGTGGGCTCAGTCATTCACAGATTTTTCCTCAGAACCTAAATAATAATTGTTTATGGGAACCCCTGCCATTTTTGGAAACTACAAATATTCTCTGTAGTTGTTTTTCTGGCCAAAGTTTTCCTTGTAGCATTATTCAGTTCTCCTTGTTGCTGATTGGCTGCTGCTCCAGAACCCACCTCCTCAGATGTACCAGTATTTCCGCAGCTGAATAAGTTGCTGCAGTGCATGTTTCCGTCAGGAGTATTCTCAGTTTTGTTCTTCTGAAAGCCTAAGGATCCCTCAGGTGCCACCAAAATGTCCTACACCTTCTAAGATTTTGTTAGTACAGGTTTTGTTTTTTGTTTTTTTGTTTTTGTTTGTTTGTTTGTTTGTTTGTTTGAGACAGGGTCTCACTTTGTAGTTCAGGCTGGCCCTGAGCTCAGCCTCAAACTCACATCACAGCAATCCTCCTGCCTCTGCATCCCTAGTGCTGGGATTATAGGCGTGAGCCACCATGCCTGGCACTGTGGTATGTGGTACTGATTGCTGTTGGGTGTGAGTCTCCACACCCAGTATGGTATGTGGTTAACCGGGGATCGAACCTGGGTCCTTGCGCTTGCAAGACAGGGGTCGGAACCACTGAGCTAAATCCCTGGCCCATTTTGTACAGTATTTTATTAAATTAAATGACATAACTGTGGAATAGGTAACAAATTTAGGGTTTAAGCTATTAAAATAGGCATATTCTGACCATATCTGAAATTTGCTGTTTTCTATTGGTGGCTCCTCTAGGAATGTGACTCTATGAATTTCAGGGGTCCCCTGCAGTAGGAAATGCAGATTTCTTCTCAGCAGCTGCACTTTGGGAGCACAGAGCTCTTCTGAGCTCAGATCACTCATCCTGTAATTTAATGGGCTTTGGCTCTGTACATACACCATATGAACATAGCACAAGCCACAGAAATATTATTCCTCAGATGTTTTTTAAATGAGAAATGTAAATTTAATTGACAGTGATACTGTTTCTCTCAAGACCACCTGTTTCTTAAATTGTCTGTTGGTCATCTAATAAAATCACATATACAGTTACTCTTCCTAGGAAGAAGTTGTCTATATAATAAAGTGTGATAATCTTTTGCTCTTTTCAACTGCTTCCTACTAAGAACCTTGATATCTAAAAAGGGTAAAATCCTAATGTTCTATGTTACATTCTTCCTTCTTTAACCAATTTGAACTTCTACAAGTAGAGGTTATAGAGATAATCAAATGCTTCAGTGATGAGTATTATAGTAAAAATAAAGGATAATGTTATGGTTTATATCTAGATGTCCCCCTAAAGCCTTGTGTAGTCCTAGGTGGAGCTTTGGGGAGGTGGCTGGACTTTGGGGGTGTGGTATTCATCATAGATTAGTATGCAGATTTATGTGATGTTAGAAGGTAGAGTCTGGTTGGAGGAGACAGGTCACCTGGGATGTGTCATGGAAGTGCACAAGTCCTTCCGCCCACTCCTCCTTACATTCACTCTGGTTCCTGTCTGCCATGCAGAGAGTAAATTTCCTGCTTCATGCTGGAGCCAGCTGACCATGCTCTGTCACCTCTACAAACTGTAGGCCAAGATAAATCTCTCCTTTGAGTGGTGGGAGTTGGGAATTCTGAGTGAGGAATAAGTAGCTTAAGATGGATTTGATTGGGTAACTTCAAGACAAGCAAAAATGACCAGAGAACAACAACAACAATAACAACAACAAAAAGCAATAATGCAATAACTAGAAATCTTTCCTTTTAAAACAGACAGAAATCATATTCAAATAGTTGGCATGAAATTCAAAGCATGGTGAAACATGTAAAGAAGGAAAACAAAGAAACAGCAAAACTTTTGAGTAAGAATTATCATCTCTTACAGAACTTTTACTACTGTGCATTCTAGTCTCTTTTTGATTTTTTATATTTTATGAAAACATAAAACAAAATTTCATAACTATGAGAAAATAACAGCAGTTAACACATTATCCATCAGTATCTCAAAGTACTTACTCAGCATAAAAGACATGGACAAAGTAAAATATTTCCTGTGAAGAAGAGACAAACATACTAGCACAAAATTTGCTATAGTTTTAATTTAATCTCAAATGCACCAAGTTTAGGAAATAGAATAGAAAGGAAATTTAAATTATTATTGGAAAGATGAAAATAAGCAGTACAGAGAAAAGATATTACTGGAAAAAAAGAGACATAAAGGAAAATTTTAAATGAAATCAGAAATAGAAAATTAAAAACATTAAATTAATAAAAAAAACTTTTAAAACTATTCATCAGTACATTAAGCCACATCCATTGATAGTCAAATGTGCCCTTGGATGCAGCTCTATCAGCTGCAGTGTATATCCATGGAGTGAATATCTCTGCCTGGGTCTGTTCCCTTGAGCTCTGCTCTCTGGGTGCTATGAAGACAGCAGCTTTGCTCCACAGGGTAAAGCACCATGATATTTCCACCTGTGAATGAGTCTATGATGAACTGAACCCTCTTAAATCACAAGTCACATTAACCCTCTCCTCCTTTACAGTGAATGCTCAGACATTTTGTGCCAGCCATAGGAAAGCTGACTAGTGCAGGAGGTAAACAAGATGTACTGGCTAGAAGATGTAAGATGCTAGATGTAAGAGCTTACAAGATGTAAGAGCTAGAAGTGTGGTCTATTATATTATTTAGAAATATAAATGGAGAAGTAAACATTTAACTATGTTAAATATAGATAGGGAAGTACATATATATAAACAGTGCACAGAATAAACTAAATGATGAGGGAATGAGCAGAAGAAGAAAAACAAAATATGTTAATGTATTATTGTTCATAGGAGGAAATAAATACAGCCTCCCCAAAGATATTAAAGTCATCTTTTAAGTAACTACTACAAAATATAAATCATCTTTGTTAGAAATATACAGTGAATATGACATGTATATAAATGTGCTCATGTAGGAAGCTAGACAAACAGACCACATGGGCAAAGGTTTTTACAGAGAAAAATAAAATTTACAATAAAATTATAATTATAATTAAATATATCTACCCATCAATAGTAGTTGAGGAGGAAAACCTCCATCTCTCAGCTACTTATCATTCCTAAAAAATACTATTTCCTGAAGTCAACATTTCCAAGAGAAACAGACTTAAAGCAAGATGCAGAAATTTACAAGATTAACTTAAAATTGGACTTGAGATTTAGCTAAGTGGTTCCTGTGCCTGTTTTATATGTGCAAGATCCTGGGTTCCATCCCCGGTAGCTACATACAACAATGCCAGGCGTGGAGACTCACACCCACCAGCAATCAGTTCCACATATCACAGTGCCAGGCATGTTGGCTCACGCCTGTAATCCCAGCACTCGGGAGGTAGAAGTAGGAGGATTGCTGTGATGTGAGTTTGAGGCTGAGCTCAGGGCCAGCCTGAACTACAAAGAGAGACCTTGTCAAAAAGAAAAAAAAAAAAATAGCTTTCAATATCCACTCACAAAGTCTATGTGAAAAAGTGAGAGAGCTGAAGAGTCAGGCGGAAGGCCTGGAGGCCACAGCAGTGTCCCCCACACGAGTCTGTATCAGGGGTTAGGAAGCCGGAAAAGAAGAATGGAGGGGGCCGGGGAGTTAGCTCAGTGGTTCCGGCGCCTGTCTTGCAAGCGCAAGGGCCCGGGTTCGATTCCCCGGTAACCACATAACAATTCTGGGTGTGGAGACCCACACCCAGCAGCAACCAGTACCACATACCACAGTGCCGGGCGTGGTGGCTCACGCCTGTAATCCCAGCACTCGGGAGGCAGAGGCAGGAGGATT
>PVIR01042959.1:0-11968 GCA_004026965.1 Petromus typicus | reverse complement strand
TAAAAAAAAAAAAAAACAGGGAATTGTGAAATAGTAAGAAAATATTCAAAAGGAAAAGGAGAGAAGGGGTGAATAAAGAAGGAAAGGGAAAAATGTGATTAAAAAAAGGAAACAGTTTATGTATATGAGGGTGGGGGTGGGCAGAGGAATGAAAAAAAATGAGAAGTCATGTCATGTACTGACTGGTACAAATTCTTAGTGTCAATTGTGATCATAACATATATGTAAAATGTAACAATAAAATCAATTTTTTTTTTTTTTTTTTTTTTTGAGACAGGGTCTCACTTTGTAGTTCAGGCTGGCTCTGAGCTCAGCCTCAAACGCACATCACAGCAACCCTCCTGCCTCTGCCTCCTGAGTGCTGGGATTACAGGCATGAGCCACCATGCCTGGCACTGTGGTATGTGGTACTGATTGCTGCTGGGCGTGATTCTCCACACCCTGTATTGTATGTGGTTACTAGGGGAACAAACCCGGAGCTCTTGTGCTTGCAAGACTGGCACCAGAACCACTGAGCTAAATCCCCAGCCAATAAAATCAATTTTTAAAAAAATTTTAAAGAACAAGTAGGGAACTAACTACCCAAAGATGTGACTGTATAGGAATTCTCTTTTACTTAGTTTGAAACAGGGTCTTGCTTGCTTTGAAGTTCAAGCTGGCCTTGAACTCAAGATTAGCAGGCTATCCTTAAACTTGGAGCAGTTATCTTCTTCAGCCTTTGAAGTGCTGGGATTTCAGGTATGTCATCACACCTGACAAGAAACACTCTGTTTGGAAACTAGCTTTCTCCACCCACTCTGCTATTTTTAGGAAGCCTGAAACTGTAGATTCCTAAGGTACTTTGCAAACCACATGAAGTGAGTTGAAAGCAGGCATCCTTGAGTGTGTGATAATTTGAAAGATAGGTTTGGTTTTTTTTAAGAGTCAGTTTAAAAAGACTGTCAAGAGACAGAAAGAACTAGAACCAGAAACCAAGAGGGGAGAGACTCACAAACAGCATAGCCATATGTCCCGAGATTTGTTTGTCGTATTATAAAACAGTTCTGTGGTTTAAATATACTCATATATATGATTTAGAGTTAACTCATTAAAAGACTATCATTAGTTTTTCCTATTCACCCCGTTCTCCCATATATTCCTACCAAATTGATGCCTAAAACTCCATAGACAAAACTTTAGTGACTTAATCCAGTGTGAAGCATTTATATTTTATGTATAACGTTATGGCCACATTTGGAATACTTTGCTGAGAATAGTGTCCTATAGGAGAAGAAAGAATACATACTTCTGATTTCCTAGAGAGGATGTTCAGAGATGAGAGATCTCAGTGTTGAATGAGGAGGATAATATCAGCCTTCTGCTGGTCTTGTGAGGATATTCTTTTGAGTTCCAACAAGGAAAATTCAGTGCTGCACTGAATTGCACCACAGAGAGAAAGAAAGGTGAAATAAGGAATCTGTTTTCTCTTTTTCCCTTTTTTCCCTTCTCCATTCCCTCTCCCTCTCTCCTTCCCACCCTTGTTTTATCTTGCTGTAATTAATAGTTCACTGGTGCCTTCTTTATTTCAGAACACAAAGTTATCATTGTTGGGTTGGATAATGCAGGCAAAACTACCATCCTTTACCAATTGTAAGTATTAACTAATTTAAGTTTTTTATTTTTTTGTTTCTAGTTATTTTTTTTCTGCCTGGGTGGTATTTGATGAGTAAAAGCAATAAAAATTATATAGAACCTAATTTATTGTATCAGGAGGTTTGTTCATAACAAAGAGCCAAATTTAAGCATCTCTTTTTATAGAGAACTAGAAATATATAGAAATATATTAGCCATTGAGCATGCTTTTCAACTCTTTTGTACTGAAGCTCTTTTGCTTGTAGAAAATATTTGATTACATCGTTTCCTAAGGCAATATGGAATAGTCTAGGTATTCCATTACCAAGTTTCAATTTTGTGTAAATACCAAACTTACTCATAGTATGAGCTAGTGGAAAAAGGGTATTTGAGTATAAAATATAAAAAGAAATCATACTGTTTTGTCCCTTAATCAAAATATTGTTCAATTAGGCTAGCTTCCTTATAAATTGTAATGTGGTTGAATTTTTTTGTTACAGTTCTATGAATGAAGTTGTACATACATCCCCTACAATAGGAAGTAATGTAGAAGAGATAGTGATTAATAATACGTGTTTCCTGATGTGGGATATTGGAGGCCAAGAATCTCTTCGCTCTTCCTGGAATACTTACTATACTAATACAGAGGTAATATTTCTTAATATGCCACAGCTTCTCTGAACAAACTTAAATTTTAACCCTAGGGCTGGGGAGTTAGCTCAGTGGTTCCAGCGCCTGTCTTGCAAGCACAAGGACCCGGGTTCGATCCCTGGTAACCACACACCATACTGGGCGTGAAAACTCACCCCAGCAGCAATCAGTACCGCATACCATAGTGCCGGCCGTGGTGGCTCATGCCTGTAATCCCAGCACTCGAGAGGCAGAGGCAGGAGGATTGCTGTGCTGTGAGTTTGAGGCTGAGCTCGGGCCAGCCTGAACCACAAAGTGAGACCCTGTCTCAAAAAACCTAAAAAAAAAAAAAAAAAAAAAAAAAAAAAATAGTAGCAGATTGTGTATTGATCCTAGAACTTATGTAAAGAGTTTATAATTTTTTTTTCTTACTACTGATAATATGACTGTGGAGAAATTCTAGTTAATGAGACCTCTAGGGATTTGCATCTTAGCCAGTTTTGTTAAGCATTTTCTTCTGTGCAAAACAGTTACCTATTAAATAAATCTTTTTCTTTTGATTAAAAAGCATTTTCATAATCAACTGTTTTTTATTTATGCATTACTTTCCAAGTGAACATTTTAAATCTGTGACACTTGTGTTCATACTATAGCCTGGTAAATTAATAAGCTGTTTTAGTTGTTATTCTAGTGTTAATTAAAAGTTAATAAAGCATACTCTAAACATAGGTAAAGTTGGCTTTTTGAGTTAAGAAACTATAACAACTTGACTCAATACTCTATTAATTTCTTAATCATATATTTTGGAAAAGAAAAAATGTATGTGCTTATAAAGATATATAGAGATATATATACATATATATATATAAAGAGAGAAATATAGATAGATATATAGATATAGTACTTATGTAATGCTTTAGGTATTAAATTATGCTCACACCTTGGAAATTTACAGCTTTATTAAATTCCTTGGAATGAGAGTGATAGGGTTACATAAATTATCCAGTGAAAGAAGAAAGCAACAATTCTCTTATCTTTCTTATGGTTGATGAAAACTGAAGAGTTGTAGACACTTTGGAAATCACAATACCTTATTTAGAGATTAAAATCTAATTCTAAAAAGTAAATTGGGCATTCTATTAATTGACAGTCAACATTAACTTTGGCATCCTATATGCTCTCATACCTAAGCTGACTCTCCTTTTGCTCCTGTTTCTCAGCTGCTTTTTGGTGCTCATGGAGTTGAGGAAGAGGTTCACTGGAATCAGTCTCACATAGAGCCTTAAGTCTTTCTTTGCATCCTCAGATACTAGTGTCATCAGTTTAGGAACAAGTTCTCTGCAGCGCCATTTATATGCAGAAGAAAGCTTGTTTTTAGATAGACTGTGCTTAATTTGTTAATTGTTTTTTTTTAAACAATTGATTTAACTGCCCGATTAGTCCCATACACATGTTCTTTTAGATTTTCAAATGTATATTATAACTAGTACTTGCTTGGAAATAATTTAAATTGAGGACCACAAAATGGATTTTTTTGTTTGGTTTTGGATCTTACTAGCTTATAGTACTGACTAATGGACATAGGCCCATTAACACTCAAAGTAATTAATTTAGAAAACAGTGTTTTACATATTGGTTAGAATGTTAGCACTGTTTTTCTTTTTATTTTCTTTTAAGAATTAATAAATATATTTCAACTAGAGACTTTAGAAATAGGTATCTCAATTGTCAAAATACTATAAGCTTCTATTGTCTTGGTATTAACCTATAAATCAAATAAGCACTTCATAGATTTTCAAATGCCCGTGATATGTAATCACTAATGATGTGTTTGTTAATTATTTTAGTTTGTAATAGTTGTTGTGGACAGTACAGACAGAGAGAGGATTTCTGTAACTAGAGAAGAACTCTACAAGATGTTAGCTCATGAGGTAAGTCATTTTTCTGCTCAGACACAGGAGGAGAGTTTTTGTAGTACATTACATTAATTTTTTTCTTGTTTTTCATGAGAATGTTACTTATTTTAAATTATTTTTAAGAATTTCTTTATTGCTGGCCTTGCATTAGTTATATAAAGGATATTGTTGGAAACTAGATTTTAAAGACATACATACATAAAAACTCTAGATTGTTTCTCAGTTATAAGCTAATATTTAAATCAGTTGCTTTTTGTTTTCTGTGGTGTTGCCCCTTGGACTAAGCAAAATTATATGACTATCCATATTATATTAATACTTGAAGAATATTATTAGTGACATAAGTTAAAAAATTAAGCCGGACCTAGGACATTCCTGTAATCTCACACTCTAGAGACTGAGGCAGGATTGTCACAAGTTCAAGGCCAACCTGGGCTACAGTGAATACAAGGCCAGCCTAAACTATGTAGTAAAACCTTATCTCAAACCTCTCCCCTAAAAAGGTTAAGAATGAAATAAACTAGGGTTAGGGATAAAGCTTAGTGATAGGGCACTTGAATTTATGAAGCTCTGGGTTCAGTTTCTAGCACTGCAAAATGGAGTAATATAGTCAACCGGTAATGATAATAGAAATTTTAAAATCAGTACCATTTACTGTGGTAATAATTACTATTTTAATGCTTTTTATTGTTACTTTCTCAATTGTTTATAAATAGGAATGAAAAATTAGCATGTAGAAGTATAGAGCTTCTGTGGAATTTTTATAAAAAAGAAAATTGGGATATCTTTGTAATGAAGCTTTATATTTAACATTGATCTGATTATTTCTTTTGAGATGTGCTTTAAGAATGTTGCTGTTTTGTACAACCTTTTAAAACTTCTGGAAACCTAGTAAAGTTCTCACTTTCCATTTAGAAACACAATAGATGCATTGTGCATTCATTTACTAGTTTGGTTCTAATTTGAGATAGTCTACCTTGGTACTCACTCAGCTTCTTTGAAACTCATCAGATTTGTTTCTCAACAAATTTTAATGCAGATCAATTGTCCTGGTACTTACAGGTTAGTGCTTGGTGAGCAATCTAGAACTTGTACTACCCTTTCTAGCTGTTTTAGTTACTGTTCTCTTATTGCTGAAACAAAATACCCAACACACCCAAAGTTAGAGGAAGAAAAATTTAGTTCACGGTTTGTAGAGTTTTCAGTCCATATTTGGCTGGCTTCAAGACTGAGAGGCATAGCAGAGGAAGACCAGTTCATGGCAGATGAAAGGTAGCAAAGCAAGCAAGCCACAACTACAGGCTTTTGAATCTCTCACATCTTATCCAGGGTATAGGAGAGGCAGCACTGGCACCCTTAATCCTAAGGCCTTGTAATCCTAAGGCATTACACCATGAATCTGTTCTAGTGTCACACACTAGATCCAGCCACCTTTGAAAAAACTCTACCTATGGCTGCATGAGCCTCTGACGGACATCTAAACACAGGTGTAACACAAGCCAAAACAGATTATTTGGTACTCATCATTTTTGGTACTCATCACAGCTTCTGCAGCCGATTGATGATGCATACCATGATACTACTGTACAAGCAGTAAGCTGTAAGATACAAAACTAAAGATTTTTTTTTTCTTTTTAGCTTTGTATTTTACAAAAAAATATACCAACATCCTTTAGTTTAGAGTTGTTTTGTGAAGACTTTGAAAAGAGAAAGAAAGATACAAATGTCTCTGTGCTTTTCTTTACTGTGCTAATAGGTAGCTTCCTCATTTGATTGTTACTCCACTTGGCAAATATGTAGCAGGCTCAGTATGTTAAGAGCTGGTACTAGGACTCAAAAAAACTTTGTGTAATTTTACTAGCTGGGAACATTAACTTGGCCAGGTACTTAACTTCATTTGTTATACATAGAAAATTAATGTGTCTTGACCAGATTTTTAAAAGCTGGAGTTTGAATTTAGGTATTCATATCCAGGCTCTTTGCTAGGGGAAGAAAAAAGAAAAATAGATAAATAAAGCCTAGTTAAAAGTGAAAGGAGAATGAGGAGATTGTAGCAGGAAAGAACTACACATAAAGATTGGAGCTGAATATTTAGGGGCTTGGAGTTAAATACCCTGCCTCAAATATAAGAGGGACAGATGGGTTAAAAAATGAGCACATGCAATTAGGCACAAGATTACACCTGCAATCCGAGTTGCTTAGGTGAAGGCAAGGAGGACAGGGGAAAGTGCAGTGGGACGGATAAATTTAGACATGGAACTAAGTGAACTGTTCTGTTTTTACATATTAAACAACAGAATATCAGTAAATATCATTGGGGCCGGGGAGTTAGCTCAGTGGTTCCAGTGCCTGTCTTGCAAGCACAAGGGCCCAGTTTTGATTCCCCAGTAACCACGTACAATACTGGATGTGGAGATTCACGCCCAGCAGCAATTAGTACCACATACCACACTGCTGGGCGTGGTGGCTCATGCATGTAATCCCAGCACTCGGGAGGCAGAGGCAGGAGGATTGCTGTGATGTGAGTTTGAGACTGAGCTCAGGGCCAGCCTGAACTACAAAGTGAGACCCTGTCTCAAAAAACCTAAAAATAATAATAATAATAATAATAATAATTATCATCATTAGTGTGATGGTGCTTTACCTGTATTTCAAAAATATAAAGCTGAATATTTTAAATAAAGTTTTTATCTTAAAGTGAAAATATTGAAACTAATTAATTTCAAAAGGACTCTAAACAGCAAAATTTCAAATTTTCTTCCCAATGACTCAGCTTCTAAGAATTTTTTTCACAGATGAAGCTTTGATAAGTAAACTGACCTCTGTCTATGGAATATAGAAGTTGCTTAACAAACGCATTTGCTGTTACTCATCTTACTAAAATGAAGGACACTTTAAACTGTTAGGAACAGATGCATATAACATTCAGCAGAATGTGTTTAGAATTGTATATGTACAGTCTTGTTTGTCTTATATTTTGAACTGTTTTTAAATCAAGTTAATGAGCAATCTTAACACTATTATTACTGTAGTGGATAATCAGTCTTGTAGTTATGTAACAAAAAACAAAGGATAAGTTTTCTTTCCTGTTAAATATTTAAACTTAAGTAACATAGCTGGGTGTTTTAAAATCAGGAACTCCCCAATAAAGGTTCAGTCTTTGTTATCTAGCAAAAGTTGTATTCAGTATTAATAAGTGGCTTTATTTCTTAAATTTTTCCATTTTTTCTTCAAGGGCTTCTTTAATACTAAGTGAGTATAAATTACTTATAAGTAAAATTATTGAAAAGTATTTACCTTAACTTGCACCAAGTATTTATGTCAGCAATTCATTCTTTGAACATTCCAGCATTATCAAGTCTGACCTATATAAAAGACTTCAGAACACACTCACAAGGGATATTGAAACTGAGAAGATAGGAAAATGGGAATTAAATCCCATGGAAAGTTCATCTACTTAATGATTCAGCAATATATCAACTATTGATAATGGTTTCATTTTTCCATTTAGAACAAGAGAAAATAATTTTGTGTCCTTGATGATGGCTATATATGTCTGTCCATTCCAGTTTTTCAAGTTTCATATACATATGTGGCCTGATTTGTAGGTGAATATGAGAATTTAAAAACATGGCCACATTTTGCATTTGGTGTTCAGGCAACTGAACTGCATTATTTGTGGTAGCAGTGCTAGCTGCCATCCTGCAGAGGGCAGTGCAGCCAACGTCAGTGATGATTAAAACATTTTGCATAGCTCCTTTAACCAAATGAGAAATTTTATTTATATAAGAAAGCTGTTATAAAGGAGTAAAGTACCATAGAATAATATTGAGTTACCTACTGAAGACTAATGTTTAAAAACATGTATACGTTATTTAAAACCAAAATGTTCCACTAAAATCCCTAAACGAAAAACAGTATTCAAATACAGTTGAAGAAATTTGCAAGGATAGTACCAAAACCTTAGATTAGTCAGTATTTCCAAATAAGATTTGTATATATACATTATATACACACACCTGCTTTTGTGGGACTTTAATTTTTATTGTATCTTTCATGGATTATTGGCTTAGAATCCGTGAATTGAGTTTAGGATTATATATTAATACCCTGAAATTGTACATAAACCTTAAGAACTTTTTTTGGTGTGAGGAAAAGGTCTGTGACTCTAACTGAATTATCTACTAAGTCTGGCTTTCATATATTTTGGGGGTGGGAAGGACAGAGAGAAACAGAGGTTCCTTAGGCCTGTTCTGTGAATAAAACATACCAGTCATGTGGGGTGGTACAATTACTATACTTGGAAAAGAATTTGGTAAGTTTTGCTCAGATCACATATTTAATAAACATTACTAATGAGGAATCAATTAAAAAAGTTTAAAGAATTTGCCTCAAAGACTGACAACACAGAAGTACTAGAAGTTCCTAGTTGGGGAAATTTGGTGAATGTATAGCCAGTCCAAGATGACTGTTGCATATGTGGCTCTCAGAAATCTTGGGCAAAGAGGAGTTAGATCTCAGAGGATGAGTAGGACTGTTTTAGGATTGTGTGTCTCAACTAAAAGTTTAGGCCTAGAGGGAAACATTGTATATAATGAATTCATTTATTTCTGAGACACCTAGGAGGTACTAGCAATGTACTCTATTGAGATACTTGCAGGATAGGATAGTCACTGAAGTAATTTTTTGTAGTGCTTAATTTTCTTGCAGAATTAAAATGTAAAAGGCTGATTTGAAGGGTTGGAAAGAGAGGAATGGCTGCAGGTGAAATGATTTGAGAAATAGAGAGAAGGAACTGCCCCAGACTGCTCACAAGGCAGAAGATAGATTGCTAATTCAGAGTGTTTGTATAGTGAATGATATAGATAAGGCATAAAATGGAAATTATGAGTAAGAATCTTGGAGAACTCTTGAATACCAGACTAGCGGTAGCCCTCAGCCATTTAAGCCTAATTTTGCATGAGGTGATAAATATATACTTGACCACATGACTGTTTGATATGGCCTTAGTACCATAAAAAAAGACTACAAGAAATGTACAAATCTGTACAAGTATATATTTATTTTTTTAAATGTTCAATGTTGTATAAATTTACTTCTGTCACCCTGTAAACTGTGAGATGTTATTGTGTAGAATAAATTCTAGCTTACTAAGATTATGAAAACTAGATAAGTTGAAAAGAATATGGAAACATGTACTTACCTTTAAAGGCACATTTGCTTTTATAGGACCTGAGGAAAGCCGGACTGCTGATTTTTGCTAATAAACAAGATGTTAAAGAATGCATGACTGTAGCAGAAATCTCTCAGTTCTTGAAGCTCACTTCTATTAAAGATCACCAGTGGCATATCCAGGCATGCTGTGCTCTTACTGGCGAGGGGTAAGAAATCTTTCTCTTAGGCGGCATATAACTAGCTTAGAAACATACATGTCTTTGTAAAATCAGTAAATATTTGAGAGAGATGTTGGTATCCACATTCAGAGATTTTTCAGAGATATTCATTATATACTAAAACACAATATAATCAATCACATACAAGTACAAATTCCCTATGGTGAATGTGATCATTATGTACACATACAATGTACCAGTAAACTTGATTTTTAAAAAAGAATTAAATTAGAGATAGAAAATGAGATTCTTGAAGTCTTCAGAAATGTCAGAAGCTTGGAGTATAGGTAAACTAATAATTTTTTTTCCTCTCAAGACCACAATGAAAAATGATCCAGTGTTAGGAAAATATATGGTATTTGGAAGAGCATAAAATCAAAACCTTAAAAAAGCAATCTTGTGGGCCAGGGATATAGCTCCGTGGTTCTGGCGCCTGTCTTGCAAGTGCAAGGACCCGGGCTCGATCCCCGGTAACCACATAATAGTACTGGGCATGGAGACTCCCCCAGCAGCAACCAGTACCACATACCACAGTGCCGGGCGTGGTGGCTCACGCCTGTAATCCCAGCAACTAGGGAGGCAGAGGCAGGAGGATTGCTGGGATGTGAGTTTGAGGCTCAGCTCAGCCAGCCTGAACCACAAAGCGAGACCCTGTCTCAAAAAACCTTAAAAAAAAAAAAGCAATCTTGTTTATTAAAAATTATACTAATTATGTACATTTTTAAAAAACATCACATATTGGTCAAGTAGTTTAGTACCTATTGGGATAAATACCTATCAAAAATACCTGATTACAGTATTAAATTTACTAATAATGACAAATCAGCTAGGATTTACATAAGATTAATTTATATACTTTGATGACTGAGCAATTGTATGGCCATTCAAACATGTATAGGATAGCTACAAAGTTAGTTTCATTGTAAAAAGAAAACAGTAGATGGTACTATTTTTTAAATTTTGGTTCATATAGGATTGCATTTTCAGCAGTTGAGAGGTAGAAATGTTTTGTTTCTACAAAGATACTCCATTTCCCTTCTGCAGTAGGAAATACCTTGCTCCAAATTCTTCATTTTGCATTTGATTGAAGATCACAAACTTTGGAAATTGACCTCATTTTAACTCCCGCTTCTGTCATTTGCCAACTTTTGTTTCCTCTGTAATATGGAAAGGATTTTGATGTTACTGTTATAAAGATTAATTAAAATAATGATGTCAGATGCTTCGTATAAGTTCTAGTTTGCTCTTAGGTAAGTAATTTTCATTTAATAGTTTGAAGCTAAAGCTGTTCATTTATTATTATTATTTTATACTGTTTTCTAACATTAGTTTAAAAGTAAGAATCCTGTTACTGGAGAAAAGTATAGGCCACCCCCAGAAAACTGTTAGTTTACCTCACTGTCGCTTATTTTTATCTTCTTTTGCATTAGACTTTTATATGACACAGGAAACACGAAGTTTTAAAAATTTAATATTATAACATAGTTTTTCATGTCTACAAAGCATCATCTATAGAAGTTAATATTTCACAACAGTCCTTCAGTTTGTTGTAATAATTCTTAAAATTTCTATCTTGTTGAACATTTAGTTTCTTTGTCACAGTAAACATTACCTTTCTATATTTAAAACTCTTAGTTGTTTTTGTTTTTTGAAGCAGAGTCATACTATATACTGTCAATGCTGTCCTTGAATTGAGATTCTCCTGCCTCATCCTCCCAAATAATTGGGATTAAAGGCAGGTACCACCATATACCCATTCCTTTTTATATTTTGGATTAGTTTTTATTTACCCATTCTTCGGTGATAATTTATGCTAATGATATGAGATGTTATTGGCTTCATATTTTTGATATTTGTAGGTGATATTACATGTATATATATTATTTGTTAATAACTTTATATTTAATATCCTGTACTTCTTACTTCATTGATGATTGTGATCATTCTTTACATCAAAATAGTTTTAAAAGAAAGGTTTTAATAGTCATAATATGAATAGCCCATAATTTGTTAGTTTTTCTCTTATTTCTACATATTTAAATTTTTTTTCTCTTAAAAGTACTTTATGAACAGTCAAATCTTTTTCACTCTGATTTTTTGATACAAACCTAAAATTAGAAAAGTGAATACACAGTGTTGATATTTTTATGTTTTATATTTTTATATTGCCAGATTGTACTCTGTGGACCTTTGTCAGGTAATGTCTGGCAGTGGTCTGGGCTCTGGAGACATAATTGAACAAAAAGCATGGATGTACTGTGCGTGAGCATATGGTTCATTGCAGTAGCACCAGCTTTGAATATTACTGATTATTAAATTTTTGTTTCTCAAGTAAATGAAAACCAGTGTTTTAGTCTATAGCTTTTTAATTCAGAATTTAATCAAATTATTTTATTTTTCTTTTATTAGATTATGCCA
>PVIR01042958.1:0-11981 GCA_004026965.1 Petromus typicus | reverse complement strand
AAAGTACTGTATGAAAAGAAGTCATGTTATATTTGCGGCATTTCCTCATATTTTTTAACTGTTAAGGATTAATGGCCATCAAAGAGGCTCATGGAAATGAGTGAAAAGTTAAAATCTATGTGGCATGAAAAGGATAAATTATTTAGAGAACAGTATTTCATTTTCAAATATTTAATGGCATCTTTTGAGTTTGCTTTATCTGTCTCATTCCACGTTACCATATACTGACTCCTGTCAGACTTGGGCCCTTGCCTCTGTTGGTTTCTCCCTGGAACTGGGTGCCATGCACCACCAGGAGCTCTCTAAAGCAGGAGCTCTTCCTTCTAATCCCTATGGTCCTTCTGTCCAGCACAACTACTCTGAAACTCCAGATGCAAGAGTGAACATTTTGTTCAAAGGCAGAGGATACAGGATATTGCTCCTGATTACAAGATATCAGTTTTTTTAAAATTTGGTTTCATCATTTCTTCCAAACTAACACTCTCACTTTTTTATGTAAGACATCTTTTTACTATAATTCTGAGTCTTCTCAGTATCACAATATATTATAGTCTGTTTAACAATTGGTTCACAGTCTTTAAAGTTTAGCTCTAAAAGCAAGCCCTAAAACCTACCATCCTATAATTTCAGGCACTCCAGACTCTTTCTCTGTCTACTTCATGGAGTATGTAGACCTGGCCAAGGAATGTAAAGTGAAAAAACTTGAGCACTTCTAATCAGATTTATTTTTACAACCTTGAATACTACATAGAATAGACTTAGGACAAATGGAAGAAGGAACTGTATTATATGTGTCATATTCCTGAGCCAGTTTGGACTTTCCTATTCACAACAGGTCTACACAAGAGCAGATAGAGTATTGACATATCACTTAAGTACTGTACAATACTTACAAATTAAATAAGGATAATTACATAGGAATGTTTCTTCAATTTTAGTAAAGAGTTGGTTCAGTCTTTCTGCAATTCAGATTTAGTGTCCAGAATAGTATCTTCATGCCGTGATCTCTTAATGTTTAGCTGCTACTCTTGTCTCAGTTATCCACTTAGGTCAATTTTTTAAGTAGATAAATTAAGACTCAGAAATTCAGAAATCAAGAGGCAAGTCAATTACTAATAAAAAGTATATCATCTCATGGATTCAATACTGGGTATAGTTAGGGTCTTCTAATGTTACAAAATGGGGTTCCCTTTTAGCAACACTAACTAATAATCTATCTGGTTAAGGCAAGTAAAGAATCTGCAGCAGGGAGCTCGGGAACTCCACCTTAGGAAATGGCTTCATCTTGGTGGGCATCCTGAAGGACAGTGGATCTCCTCAGCTGTTCTGTGCCACAGTCACTGTCCTGTACATGTTGGCTCTGATCAGCAATGGTCTGCTGCTCCTGGTCATCACTGTGGATGTCTGGCTCCATGTGCCCATGTACCTGTTGCTTTGGCAGCTCTCTCTCATGGGCCTGCTGCTCACATCAGTCGTCACTCCCAAGGCCCTCAGGGATTTTTAAAAAATCTTTATTGATACATTAAATATACACATCATGATTGCACTCCATAATGGGGATTTGTACCAGTATAAGACACAACTTAATTCTCATTTTTTTCCCATAGCCCTACCCACCCTACCACCCCCCCATATATATAAAATTTGTTTCCTTACTTTTTTATTACAATCTCAACATTTTCCCCCTTCACCCTATTTTACATTGAGCATTTTCTATTTCACAATATATAACATACAATTCTAGGACTCATTTACATCTTTATTTTCTCATACCAGAGAAAAGATGCAATATGTACCTATCCGTGAGCTATTTATTTCACTTATGAGGATATCCTCAAGGTATGTCCATTTAAGAAGAAATGATTCAAACATATCATTTTTTATGGCAGAATAATACTCCATTGTGTAGAAGAACCACAGCTTTTTTATCCAGTGTCCAGTTGATGGACATTTGGGTTGTTTCCAAGATGTAGCAATCACAAATTGGGCTTCTATAAACATGGGTGCACATATGTCACTGTGATATGAGTCTTTTAATTCTTGTGTGTATATACCTAGCAGGGCAATGGCCAGGTCAAATGGGACCTCCAATCCTCAGGGATTTTGTGTACAGAGAAAACACCATTTCTTTTGGAGGCTGTGCTCTTCAGATGTTCATGGAACTGACAGTGGTGGTGCAGAGGACCTCCTGCTGGCCTTCATGGCTTATGACAGGTATGTGGCCATCTGTCACCCTCTGAACTACACAATCTTCATGAGGCCTCGAGTCTGCTGGTTCATGGTGACCTCATCCTGGATCCTGGCATTCCTCAGGGCTCCAGGATGTACTGTCTATACCATGCAGTTTCCCTTCTGCAAAGACTGAAAGATCAGACACCTGTTCTGTGAAATATTGCCTGTGCTGAAGCTGTGCTGTGCAGACACCTCCAGATATGAGCTCATTGTTTATACGACAGGCGTCACTTTCCTCATTCTCCCTCTTATTTCCATTGTCACCTCCTATGTCCTAATTTTGTTCACTGTGCTCCACATACCCTCAAAGGAGGGGAGCAAGAAGTCCTTGTCACCTGCTCCTCCCACCTGACTGTGGTTAGTATGTATTATGGGGCTGCTATGCTCATGTACATCCTACCCAGTTCTTTCCACAGTCCTAAACAAGACAATATCAATTCTGCTTTCTACATAATTCTCACCCCAGCTCTGAACGCTCTTATCTACAGCCTGAGGGAATAAAGAGGTCATGGGGGCTTTGAGGAGGGTGCTGGGAAAATATATTCTGGCAACACACCCTACTCTCTAGGTAGAACTGTAGAATGATTTCCTCCATAAAGTCAAAAAAATTCTCCTATGAATCAAATACTCATAAAATGAACATAATTGCAAATATGTCCTTCTAAAAATTATGGAATAGGTACATTTTATATACATGATCTCACTCAGCATCAACAATTTGTACTAGTATATGACATGACTTGATTCTCATTTTTTTCTCATTCTCCTATCCACTCTATGACCCCAATATATACATAAGCTTTCTTTCCCTTTTTTAAAATTAGCATCATACTTTTTTCCCCCTTGTTACTTACTCCAACCCCCATTTCCCTTTGTATATTTTCTATTACAAATGGGCCTTTTAATACTCAAGTTTAGAATTGTAAATGTGTTTATCAACTGCACTGTACATCTTATATCTGCATTTTATGGAACAGAATTAATGGTATTTAACTTTGCTATTCGATATCCTTAATTTTGCTGTCTGTATTTCTAGGTGACTAGTTTTTGGAAAATTTCTAATCTTATTGCCAACTTTGAAATGATCATAGGAGCTTTTAATTTCGTAGTGAATCAAATGAAGAACTAGGGAAAATGGTCTCAGGCTGGGGATTTAGCTCAGTGGTTGCAGTATCTGCTTTGCAAGCACAAGGTCCTCAGTTTGATCCATGGTAATCACATACAACAAAGCAGGGTATGGTGACTCTCCTCCACCAGAAATCAGCATCACATACCACAATGTGGGGCATGGTGGTGCACGCCTATAATCCCAGTACTGGGAAGGCAAAGGCAGGAGGATTGTTGTGAGTTCCATCCAGGCTTGTCTGTGCTACACAGTGAGCTCAGGGCAACCTGAATTACAAAGGAAGACTCTTTTAGAAAGGAAGGAAGAAAATTGCCTCAAAAATGTGGTATAAGAAAGGCCGAGACATCTTTGGAAGATGCGTATTGAAATTTGCACAACTTTTTGATGAATTAGTCATATTAAAAGACCAGATAAGCACTGACAGTCTTGTCTAATGTTCCAGGTAGCAGTAATATATCTTGTGTTCATGCATCAAATGTGTTGTTTACATTGGCGTCAGCTCTTATGCTGCTGTAGACTGTGTCTTTGTGTGTATTTCAATGGAAATATTTTCTGTGTCTAAAATTTCAATGAATAAAATATTCATAGGATATTAGGACATATTATAAGCAAGAGTCATTATAAAATAATGAAAACAAACAGAACCAAACATTTTTTTCCACCTTTCTAAACCTGTCTGGAAATCTCTCAACAATTGCTAAGTGTTCCTAATTATGGCATTTGTATCTAATTCAAGCATCATACAATGCTTACATGTATAGTGCTCCATAATCATGTACCATCTGCATATATTTATCAGTTAAAAATAAATTAAAATTTTAACAAATGAAAAGTCATTATATTTCATTTTCTTGGGAACTTAATTTTGATACACAACTACCAGTTCATTTAAAACTCTCTTTAGAACAATATTTAGATCTCTAATCCACTCTGATTTTATTTTAGTTCATGGTGAGTGAAATATATCTAACTTTACTCTTTGCAGGTTGAAACCCGGTTTTTCCAGCACCATTTATTAAAGAGGCTATCTTTCCTCCATTGAGGGTGTTTGCCTCCTTTGTCAAGGATGAGGTCGGTTAGTATGTCTAGAGTAGTTTCTGCATCTTCTAGTCTGTTCCTCTGGCCCTCAGGTCTGCGCACCATGTCATACCATTCCACTGTTACCATAGTGGCTTTGTAGTATATTTTCAGGGTATCTATCTGGTCCAGAGCTCCCTGCTCATGTGCCAAGATAGCTTTCTGTTTTCTGATTTCTCATTTATAAAAATAAAGTATTTTCCCTTTTAAAACTTTGTTCCTTAAATTCATTTCCTGTGCTTCGTATTGATATCAGATCTGTCCCCATTAATCAGTGTCCTGCTCTCATTTCCTGGATATTTCTGTGCATTTCCAGTTTTTCCACTTTCCAACCAGTCACGCATGCGCACTTACACCTGTGCCTGTGCACTCTGCTCCCCGAGGCCTCCGATATTCTGAGCTCTGGCGGGATGTCACCGCAGCAGCCCCAGCTGTCCCTGCTTTAGTGCAGGCTTTTGTCACCTCACACCTGTTTTTTGTTCATCGTCCCATGCCTCAGTCTCTATGCAATCACTTCACCAGTGAATCCTGAAAACGTGCCCCTGGAATTTTCATACCTTTCCCTGTCAACATTAAGAAAATTAAAAATGGGCTGGGGATTTAGCTCAGTGGTTCTATCTCTTGCCTTTCAAATGCAAGGTCCTGAGTTTGATTCCTAGTAACCACATGCAACAATGCTGGGTGTGGTGACTCACACACACCAGCAATCAGAGCCATTTATCACACTACCAGTTGTGGTGGCACACGCCTGTAATCCCAGCACTAAGGAGGCAGAGGCAGAGGCAGAGGCAGAAGGCTTTCTATGAGTTTGAGGCTTGCCTGGGCTACATAGTGAGTTCAGAGCCAGCCTGAACTACAAAGAGAGACCCTGTTTCAAAAAAAAAAAAAAAGAATTAAAAATAAATTGTTATATTTTTATCAGAAAAAGAATATATTTTACAAGTATGATGATAGGAAAAATAGTTTATTCATTTTTTAAAAGTTTTAATTAATTTTATTGTACATTTCAGATACATTAATGATCACATTCATGACAAGGAATTGGTATCTGCACATGATAAATCTTGGTCATGTCTTCCCATTTCCCTCCCATTTCCAACCCCTCTTCAGTTCTTTATCCATAATAGTTTATTTCCATTTTATCTTTTTCTTTTTCTTTACCCTTGTTTCTTTTTCTCACCCCTTTCCCAAGTTCCCCTTTACATTTGAACATTTTCTTCCTGCTTTACACTATTTATGATGTTTTGGTCCTTCTTTATACTTTCCATATTTTAAACCAGAGTAAAAGTGTAATGTTTATTTTTCCTACTCTTTGCATTGTCTCTTTATTCTGTTGGTGCTATCTTTTGTTGTGTCAAAGCTTTTTCATAAGATGAGATTTCAGTTGCTGACTCTTTGTTATGTTTCCCTTGTGGCTGGAGTTTTGTTCATAACGTTTTTATTATAAAAGAACCTACCCAAAGGTGATGCATTAGGTTTCCGTCAATATAATGGAATATGTACAAAATTAATTTAGAAAAAGAAGACGGTTAGTTTGGACATTGTGGCCCAAGATTTGAGATATTTTGCTAGATGGCAGCGACAGGGTGGATCTGACAGAGAAAAACTGTTTATTCATGGCCAGGAAATAAGAGAGAGAAGTAGCCAGGCTCCCATAAGCCTCTTCAAGGATACTCTAAAATCACAGGACCTCCCACAGGGCCTACTGTATTAAAGTTTCCTACGATATCTCAATACCACCTTCCTAGAAATAAAACCTGCAGGCATGCATAATTAATTGAGATCAGGTCTAGCTTTGTAGTTTGCAATGTCCCTGAACTCACTATGTTGCCGAGGTTAACCTTGAACTCACAGCAGTTACAGAATTATTTTCTGCTCCAAATGTAAAGAAATGAACTTCTTTGAGCTTCTCTGGTTGCATACAACAAAACACCAAGAAATCTGCCCACACAGCTATCTGGAATTGCCTGAGTCAATAAAGGGAAGATCTGTTACAAACTTCACTGGGAGCAGTCGTACTGAATTGGAAATTGTACAGGCTGAGAGCACCAGAGAAAAGGGAAGCAGTGACCTACATTACACCAAAAAACCCAGCGTACGCTCTGGTGCACCGGATATGCAACACCCTGAACCTCTGCTTCCTGTTCTATTCAGCCAGAAATTGATTTTTGTGGAGACGCAAGTTGAGATAGGGTCTGACTGTGTGGATCTGGTTGGCCTTGATCTCACGATGTAGCCCAGACTGATCTTGAACAGGTGCTGTCACTCTTTCATCAGCCTCCTGAGTGTTGGGTTTACAGGGGTTTAGCACTATGTCTTACTGTCCCTAACTATTAAAAATTGTCCATCAGCATCTCTTTTGGGATTGTGTATAAATCTAGGGCCCCACAGAGCTCATTTAATGAGAGAAGAGTACAGGAGTACCAGGCCAGAAACAAGCCCAAGAGGGTTCTTTAACAACTGATTTCCTGGACAGGTATTTCCATGGAAAGAAGGGAGTGTTTTAGTTGACAGTATAAGTAACTCTGAAAGTAGATATTGGCCACAGTAGAGAAGAGGTCATGGATCAGAAGGCAGAAGAGGCTTCTTTGGGACAAAAAGAAGCTGGCTCCAGGGAGAGGGCAGCCAAACATTAGTGCTTCTGTGGGCTGCTCTTCTCACATCTGCTTCCTCCAGAATCCTGTGGCTTTCACCGTCACCCCACATGCTAGTGAGAATAAAGGAGAGTCTGGCATCTGGACCCAGAAACTCAGTCTGATAATTTTCATGGTATGCTGGAGCCTTCTCCTGGGGAAACAATGACAGAGCAGATTCTACCAAATCCTGTCATGAGAAAACAGGGAAACTTCCCTCTTAATTCCTAGTAGATTACCCAAAATCTATGCTGGTTGTCTTTATCCAGAGTCACTACATTACTTAATTTGACACAAATGCATCCTTTTACTTGATAACTGGACCTTGTATGTAAGGTCTCTCCAACTAGCCTATAAGTTCCAGAAATAAAGGCCTGACAATTTGGGGAGACAAAATCAAACACAGCTCACCTAGGTGATGGTGCTCAGGTTAAGGTACTGGGACCTAAGACCCATATAAAGAAAACCGGTTAAGTTCTGACAAACTCTGGGAAAAAGGGTCACCATATCCAGAGAAGACCTACCTGCACATTAACGAAGAGAAAAGAAGGGTGCTGATACTCACTTTGTTGGACTCTTGAGACAAATAGTCTACCTACCAGCTGAGCACAGAGGAAGAAAACATCTTCCTTCCAGATTTTTACTGGAATATCTTTAACCTTCAAAGGACTTTAAAACAAAAGAAATCTGTGTGGTTGGGCTGCTACAATTCTGATCACCTAAGGTAAGAACTTTGTTTCAAGGAAACGTACAGTCTATAGATATAGTGAGTCATATTTAGACAAAGTCCAAGGCAAACCTTAAGGACATCCACTAACTTATCTCCCAGCTATTCTAGTAGTTTAGGCTCTGATGTCATTCCAAGTTTCTGTGTATATTTTTAGTATTTGAACTGAAGAGTGATACAATGAAGACCCACACAGATTCTATACTGTAGCCCATACCTGATTATCAGCTTCTTGACAGGAATATCAACACGTTTCTTTAAAGTCTCCATATTGTGCCAGCCTCTGACAACGTATTTGTTTTACCTATCAGATGATGAATGCCCCAAAGTGCTATATAAGAATAAGTGATTTTATGTGTGTAGCTTTTTCTCATGCTTTTTAATTTCTAAGGATTAATGGTGTCCAAAGAGGCTGGTGGAAACCAATGAAATGTTAAAATCTATGTAGCATGAAATGTATAAAATTCTTCAGAGAATTAGTTTCTTTTTCAAATATTTAATGACAACCTTGAAGTTCCTTTTTTCTGTCCCATTCCATGTTGCCTTTTATTGACTCCTATTAGTCTTAGGCCCTTGCCTCTGATGATTTGTCCTTGGAACTGGTACCATGTGCCCTCAAGAGCTTTCTAAAACAAGTGCGCTTCCTTTTAATCCCTCTGTTCAGCAAAAATTCTATGAAATTCCAGAAGCAAGAGTGAGCCTCTCAGTCAGAGGTAGAGAATAAAGGATTATGGTTCCTGATTACAAGGTGCTGTTGGGAACAACCATGTTTAGAAGAAATTGCAGGGTTAAAATTGACCAGGCCTTCCTGCCTCCAGATAGACTTTGGACTTAACTCTTTTTTTTGTTTTTTGAGACAGGGTCTCGCTTTGTAGTTCAGGCTGGCCCTGAGCTCAGCCTCCAACTCATATCACAGCAATCCTCCTGCCTCTGCCTCCTGAGTGCTGGGATTATAGGCGTGAACCACCATGCCCGGCACTATGGTATGTGGTACTGGTTGCTGCTGGGTGTGAGTCTCGATGCCCAGTATTGTATGTGGTTACTAAGGTTCAAACCCAGGTCCGTGAGCTTGCAAGACAGGCACCAGACCCACTGAGCTAAATCTCCAGCCCTGGGTTTAACTTTTGTCTTCACCTCTGGTAGCAACAGGGACTCAATGGTCCAACATGCTGTGAAACTTCAGGGCAGAACTGTACCCAGATCTATCTCACTTCTCAGTGGCAGTTGCTGACATCTGCCCTTCTCTGTGGGATCTTCATCTACATAACTTCTCTAGGAGTATTGTTGGTGTCTATCCTGCCCTATTGGGTCTTTTAGAATGTATAGAATGAAAGATGTAGCCAGGTTGGATCGCAAGCCCTAAAACACTCCAGAACCCTGTGAGACTCACATATTCAGAGTTAATTCATGTTTAACCTAAATCTGTCCCATGTTCCCTGAATAAATGAAACCTTAAGAATGTGACCTTTTACCTGACTAATTCTAGACTGTCCTTGTGTGACCTTGCCTGCACAGCTTCTATCAAAAGATAAGATAATCTCCCCAGAACAGATGCATAGCAAAACAAATGTATTGGGTATATTCTAGAAATAATTGTAAAATGGTATGCTCTTTTAAGACAACTAGACCTTTTGTCCTTGCAATTGTGGTCTGCAGAGATAATACTGTGACAACCCTTTACCTCATTCCTGCGACCTCGAGTTTCTTCTTTAAAAGCTCCTCCCAGCTTTAGTTTGTTGCTTCATTTCGCTAGGAGGTGAAGTCCACGCACTTGAATAAATGTCCATCTTTTAAAATCCTCAGTGGAATTATCTCTCACTCTGTGGCATTACAATCCTTCTTTCTGTTCTTCATGGAGAATGTAGGGCTGGCCAAGAGAACTAAGGTGGACAAACTTAAGTATTTTTGATCAGACTGATGTCTACAGCCTTGAATTCCAAGAATAAAGTAGACAAGATAAGTGGAAAAAAAAGTATAATTGCATTATTTAAATCATACACCACAGTCAGTTCTGAATTTTCTATTTTAAACAGTTCTTCACAAAAACTAACAAATTATCAACATATTGATCAAGCATTGTATAATAATTAAAAATTAAATAAAGATGACTAGATAAGAATGTCTCTTTAATATTAGTAGAGAGGTCATTTAACATTTATGCAATTCACATTTAGTGAACAGAATATTATTTTTGTATAGTTAACATTTAGTTGTTATTCTTATCTCAGTTCTTCATTTAGATTTATATTTAAGGTACACTAATAATCAGAAATTCAAGATCAAGATCAAAACTCAATTCCTAGTGGAAATACATCATCTCTTTGATTCAGTATTGGGTATTTAAGGTTCTTCTGTTGTTGAAAATTAGGGTCCATCTTAGCAGCACTTACTGATAATCTATCTGGTTACAGGCAAATAAAGTCACTACAGCATGGAGCTTGGGAACTCCACTTTAGGAAGCAGCTTCATCTTGCTGGGCATCCTGAAGGACAGTGGATCTCCTGAGCTGCTCTGTGCCGCAGTCACTGTCCTGTACACATTGGCCCTGACCAGCAATGGCCTGCTGCTCCTGGTCATCACTGTGGATGTCCGGCTCCACGTGCCCATGTACCTCCTGCTTTGGCAGCTCTCTCTCATGGACCTGCTGCTCACCACGGTCATCACTCCCAAGGCCCTCATGGATTTTGTGTACAGAGAAAACACCATTTCCTTTGGAGGCTGTGCCCTTCAGATGTTCTTGGCACTGACAGTAGGTGGTGCAGAGGACCTCCTGCTGGCTTTCATGGCTTATGACAGGTATGTGGCTATCTGTCACCCCCTGAACTACACAATCATCATGAGGCCTCGAGTCTGCTGGTTCATGGTGGCCTCATTCTGGATCCTGGCATTCTTCAATGCTCTGGGATATACTGTTTATACCATGCAATTTCCCTTCTGCGAAGACCGGAAGATCAGACACCTATTCTGTGAAATTTTACCTGTGCTGAAGCTGGTTTGCGCAGACACCTCTAGGTATGAACTTGTGGTCTATCTGATGGGTGCCACTTTCCTGATTCTTCCTCTTGTTGCTGTTGTTGCCTCCTATGTCCTAATTTTGTTCACAGTGCTCCACATGCCCTCAAAGGAGGGGAGGAAGAAAGCCCTGGTCACCTGCTCCTCCCACCTCACTGTGGTTAGTATGTATTATGGGGCTGCTACACTCATGTATGTCCTACCCAGTTCTTTCCACAGTCCAAAACAAGACAATATCAATTCTGCTTTCTACACAATTCTCACCCCAGCTCTGAACCCTCTTATCTACAGCCTGAGGAATAAGGAGGTCATGGGAGCTTTGAGGAGGATGCTGGGGAAATATAGCTGCCAACACACCCTTCCATCTAGGTAGATCTCTACAACTGATTCCTCCATAAAGTAAAAACAATTATCATATAAATCAAATATTCATAGTAAAATAAACATAATTAAAAATATGTCTTTTAATAAAAAAGTTAAAAAATGTAAATATGTTTGTCAAGTGCACTGTATATTATGTCTGCATTTTACAAAACATAATTCATAGTATTTAACTTTACCCTTCACTATCCTTATTTTTGATGTCTGTATTTCTAGGTAACTACTCTTTGGAGAGTTTCTAATTTATTGCCATCTTTGAGATGATCCTAGAGCTTTTTATTCCATAGTGGACCAAGTGAAGAACCAGGGAAAATAGTCTCAAGTGTGTAGTCTAAGATGCCAGGCACCTTTGGAAGAGGAAAGATTTGTAGAGAGTGTATTCACCCAATCATTTGTTTTGCTAAATCACTGAGATTTACACAGCTTTTAGATTAATTATTCATATTTAAAGTCTAGATAAGCACTGATAGTCTTGCCTAATATTCTGGTTAGTAGTACCTCTTGTGTTCATGCATCGTTTGTGCTGTTTGCCTCCCTGAGGATAATGGCACTTATGGGTACTCTGGCCTGTGTGTGTGTGTCGGTATTTCAATGGGAATTTTTTTTAGAGTTTAAAATTCAGTAAATAAAATATTCACAGAAAGTTAGAACATATTATAAACAAGAGTCACTTTAAAAATAATTAAAATAAATAGAACTGAAAATTTCATTTCCACCTTTCTAAATCTGTCTGAAAATATTTCAAAAATTGCTAAGTGTTCAAAATTATGGCATGAGTATTGTATCTAATTTA
>PVIR01042957.1:0-11981 GCA_004026965.1 Petromus typicus | reverse complement strand
CTGGGCTCTTCAGCCTGGGGCTGCGCACGGGCGAGGTGCGCACCGCGCGGGCCTTGGGCGACAAGGACGCTGCCCGCCACCGCCTGCTGGTGGCTGTGCGCGATGGGGGGCAGCCTCCTCTCTCTGCCACCGCCACGCTGCACCTCGTTTTCGCCGACAGCCTGCAGGAGGCGCTGCCGGACCTCAGGGAAGACCCTGTCCCTTCTGACCCCCAAGAGGAGCTGCAGTTCTACCTGGTGGTGGCTTTGGCCTTGGTCTCGGTGCTCTTCCTCCTGGCTGTGATTCTGGCCATCGCTTTGCGCCTGCGACACTCGTCCAGCCCTACCGCGTGGGGCTGCTTTCAGCACGGTCTCAGCTCTAAGCCTGGGCCAGCGTTTCATCCCAACTACAGTGAGAGGACTTTGCCATATTCCTACAATCTATGTGTTGCCTCTCATTCTGCAAAGACAGAATTTAATTTTCTCAACGTGACACCAGAAGTGGCTCCTCCTCAGGACCTCCTGTGTGATGATCCCTCTGTGGTTTCAGGCACCAATAATGAAGATCCCAAACTAGTTTATGGCTCTTCTTTTTCTTCTCAAGTAAGTATTTGCAGTCTTATTTGAATTTTATGTATTACATTGGCTTGTCAATCGTCCATAATTAGTTGTGGCCATTTCCTAGGGTTCTAATAATGGTACCTGCGGGGAAGGGAGGTGGAAGGGGTGATTAGATAAAGATTAGCTCCTTGATTGCTCCGTCATCTTCAAATTTGCTGATTAATTTTTGGGTTTTACTGATGGCATTTCTGTATAGTTGGTAAATCTTCCTAGAAAAGATGGTTTGGGAGATGTCAACACTCCTAATAATACCATTATGCTTCCTGACTTCCAGGTGAGACTATTTTTTCCAAACATTCATATGCTTACCCCTTCATAACTGTATTGAAGTTAAAACATTTGTTCCTCTTCATCAGTTCCACTTGTGGTTGTTTTCTTTTTTGCTGCAAACATCTTTGTTTAACACAAACTTACAATATGAAATCTCTTAGCACTTGTCTTAGAATAATAAACGGGACTCAAATTTTACATTAGATCACTAACTTCAGATCCCAGAATTCCCTCATAATTTCACTCAAGTATGTTTTTTTAAAAAAATGATTTTATCGATACATTTTATACATACATTATGATCACATTCAACATTGAGAATTTGTACTTGTACATAACACATTTTGATTGTCATTTTTCCCCCTTTTTCCTGCCGTCCCTTACAATCTTCACCCCCTGTCTTTTAATATCAATTTATTTATTTTCCCTTCTTTACTTTCCCCTACCTGATTTTCCCCTTTTTCTTTTGCACATTTTCTTTCTGTTTCACATTACCTATCAGACATTTTGGCTTTCACTTACACCTTCAGTTTTCCATACAAGAGAAAAGATATTGTATTTACACATCTGTGTCCTATTTATTTCACTTATGATTATATCCTCAAGGTACTTCCATTTATTATGATTCAAATTTATCATTCTTTATGGCTGAGTAATACTGCATTTTATTATTATTATTTTTTAAACCCCACATATCTTTATTCAGTCTCCTACTGATGGGCATTTGGGCTGTTTCCAAGATTTACCTATCAGAAACTGAGCTGCTATAAATATGGGTACACATATGTCACTGTGGTATGATTCTTTTCATTCTTTTGTGTATATACCTAGCAGGGGAATAGCAGAGTCAAATGGGACCTCAAGTCCTAGTGTTTCAAGGAATCTCCACACTGATCTCCATAGTGGTTGCACCAGTCTACAGTCCCACCAACAGTGGAGAAGGTGTCCTTCCTCCCTACAACTCTGCCAGCATGTGTTGTTGGTTGATTTCATGATAGCAGCCATTCTTTGTGGCATGAGATGGGATCTCAGTGTTGTTTTCATCTGCATCTATCAAATGACTAATGCTATTGAACTTTTCTTCATATGTTTCTTAGCTGCCTTTATTTCTTCTTCTGAAAAACATCTGTTCATTTCAGATACCCATTTTTGAACTTGATTTTTAATTGGGGGAGATTGATTTTTAAAGTTCTTTATATAATTTAGATAGTAGTCCTTTTTTTTTTTTTTGAAAAATAGCTGGTAAAAATTCTTTCCCATATTGTAGGTTGTCTTTTTGCTCTCTTGGTGATTTCCTTGCTGTGTAGTTTTTTAGTAAGATGAGATCCCAGCTTTTTATTCTTTCTGCTAGTTCCCATGCTGCTAAGTTTTTGTTCATAAAATCTTTCCCTATCCCAGTGTCTTCCATCCAAGTACTAACCAGGCCTGACCCTGCTTAGCTTCTGAGATCAGACGAGATCAGGTGCTTTCAGGGTGGAATGGCCGTAAACTATACCAATGTCTTTAAGAGTTCTACCTTACCTATTTTCCAGCAGGTTTAGTGTTTCTATTTAAATACTTAGGTCTCTAATCCACTTTATTTAGTTGGGTGCATGGAAAAAGAGAGATCTAGCTTTAATCTTTGGCAAGTTGAAACCAAGTTTTTCCTAGCATCATGTTAAAGAGGCTGTCTTTCTTCCAATGAGGGTGTTTGACTCCTTTTCAAAGATGAGATCGCTTGGTATTTCTGGGGCTGTTTCTGGATCTTGTAGTCTGTTCTACTGATTCTCAGGTCTGTCTCTTTACCAGTATCATGCTGTTTTTATCACAGAGGCTATGTAGTATAGTTTCAAGTTGGTGATTGTGATACCGCCACACACAATCCATGATCTTGTTGCCTAGAATTGCTTTTGCTATTGTAGGTCTCTCATTGGTTCCAGATGAATTTTTTAAAAATTTCCTCTAGCTCTGTGAAATATATTGCTGGGATTTCAATCAGGATTGCTTTGAATATATGTAGTAGTTTTGGCAATATGGCCATTTTGATGATATTGGTATTTCCTGCACAAAGGATGTCTTTCCATTTTCTGATATCCTCTTTGATCTCCCTTTTCAGAATGCAGTAGTTTTCAGAGTAGAGATCTTTCACGTTCTTTGTTAGATTGATTCCTAGGTATTTCATTTTTTGGATGCTAAATGAATTGATTCCCTGATTTCTCTTCCAATGAGTCCATTGTTCATATACACAAAAGCTATTGATTTTTGAGTGCTGACTTTCTATTTAGCTATACTACTAAATCTGGTGATTAAGGCTAGCAGTCTCTTGGCTGAGTTTTTAGGGTCTCCTGTATAGGGTATCATGTCATCACTAAGTAATGACAGTTTAACTTCTTCCTTACCTATCTTTATTCCTTTTATTTCTTTCTCTTGTCTAATTGCTGTGGCTAGTGTTTCCAAAACTATATTGAACAAGACTCATGAGAAAGGACATCCTTCTCTTGTACCTACTCTTAGCATGAAAGAGTTCAGTATGTGACCCTTTAGTTTGATGCTGTCTGTTGGTTTCTCATAAATACCTTTTATCAGTTTGAGATAAAGACCATCTCTTACAATTTTCTGTAGGGTTTTAATTATGAATGGGTGATGATTTGGTTGAATGATTTTTCTGCATCTACTGAAATGACCTTTTTTTTGTCCTTTAGTCTGTTAATGTACTCTTGCATTTATTGATTTACATATGTTGAACTGTTCTTGCATTGCCTGAATGAATCCAACCTGGTCTGGGTGTATGAACTTCTTGATGATCCTCTGTGATCTATTTGCCAGTATCTTATTGAGGATTTCTGCATCAATGTTCTTAAGGGAGACTGGCCTGTAGCTTTCTTTTTTGGACAAGTATATTTTTAAAATTTCTTAACTAACCTTTATTTTATGCTCTTGCTACTGTATTATTAAAATGAGTCATATCATTAACATTTTTATTTGTAGAGAATTCCCTGTATTTCTTGTTTCCTTAGCATAGATTTCTGAAAACAAGTTGAACCTATAGTTACTGTGAAATTTTTAATGCATATTATCACATTTATTTCCAAAGCATCTCATTTTAATGTCCCACTTCCCTGAAATTAGCGAGTCTCAGGGATTGGTAAAAAGTGCCTTTAACCAATCCTTGAAAATCTGATGATATAATATTTCTATACAGTTAGTAAACTTTTGTGTCTCCTTAATGTTTAAATCAACTCTGTATGCTAATGTTTAATGAGTAGTCTAAAGAACTAGTGGCTTACAACTTTATCTTAAAGTTTCTCAAATGACTGAACTCAAAAAAGCTATGAGGAAACTACTTCCCTATCACACTTGAGGTGCTAAGTTATCTCCACCATCACATGCACAGAAAAACTGTAGCACATACAGTAACAATGCATAAACAATGACTAAAGCCAGGGATTTAGCTCTGTGGTGCTGCCACCTGCATTGCAAGAACAAGGTTGGGAGTTTGATCTCTGGTACTGCGAATACAAACCAACAAACAAAAAACTACTAAAATATTTCCTTTTACTGGATGTTTCTTTAATCAAAACTTAAGAAACAAAAATAATGATAAAATAACATTGTTTGTAATGAATAAATATATTGTCTGCTCTTTATAGTACTTCAGCCTACTGTTGTGTTTTTTAAATAGTTGTTTATTTAATACCAGAATTATTTACCCATTGCTTGAGGCTTTGCATTTGCTTTAGTAGTTTATTCCTTAAACACTGAAAAAACTTTGCTGCCTACTCTATGAAATGTGCTGTTCTTAAAATCGAAAGACACACTGAACAAAATAGTCACAGGCATGGCTTGTGCCCTGGAATCTCCTGTATACAAAATTAATCAGTAGATTTTCTTCCTAAGTCTTGAGTTGTTTTGGGCCATGCCCATTTACAGAGAGGTAAGCCTGTCTCTTGCACAGCAAGTAGTTTGTTGCAAAAGAATTGAAAAGTTGCCTCGGAGGCTAAAGGTTGAACTCAGATGAAGAGAGTGAATTCGGCATGGGTTGAGACTACAGCTGGATTTCCGAGCTAGAAACACACTAATGGTCTTTTCACCCATCCTTCAAGTTCACTCTTGTGCTTAGGGAAATGGATGTGCCCCACGCATAACACAGTACACAGAAAATGGGGTGTGGGGTGAACTCTGCAAAAACTGAAAAGAAGTAGGAAACATTGTCAAAAATCACTTTTTTATGAGAAAATAAATAATTTAGTACAATTTGTCATACAGGAAAATTTAATTCATTCCTGGATTTTCACTGCAAGTTAAACAATGAGATTTTGAGTTATATTCTATTTGGGAGAAACAGGATTAGCACTGCAAAAGTCGTATAAATGTCGTCCTGTAAGGATAAATTGCAATAATAGGTTAGGACTCTGAGCGTCGCTGTTCACCAATCGGGGGAAAATACAACCAGAAATTTCACTGGAACAAGACAGCTGCAAAGAGAGAGCTCCGTTCTGAGGCTTAAGGAAAGCTTCATCCTGGATCCCCGCGAGCTCCAGCATCCCACGGCGAAAGGACATTATTTTGGGTCCCAAGGACCGCAGGGCTTCTCAGGGGTCCACAGAGGAAGCGCCCCAACGCAAATCTTCCGCGGCGTGAAGGTAATGGCGGCGCCTCTTTATTCACCAGAATGCAGGCGGCTGGTCTGGATGTGCATTCTCCTGGGGACTCTGTGGGAGATCCGGGCTGAACAGATCCGCTATTCGGTGCCCGAGGAGCTGGAGAAAGGCTCTGCGGTGGGCGACATCGCCAAAGACCTGGGGCTGGAGCCCCGGGAGCTGGCGCAGCGCGGAGTCCGCATCGTCCCCCGAGGTAGGACGCAGCTTTTTGCTCTGAATCCGCTCAGCGGCAGCTTGGTCACCGCGGGTAGGATAGACCGGGAGGAGCTCTGTGACAGAGCTCCTAAGTGTGTGACAAACCTGGAGATTCTCCTAGAGGACAAAGTGAAGATTTTTGAAATAGAAGTGGAAATAATCGATATTAATGATAACTCACCCATCTTTGGAACAGAACAGTGGGAAATAAAAGTTGCTGAGAATGAAATTCCCAGAACCAAATTTCCTCTCCCTGAAGCTTTCGATCCGGATGTAGGGGTAAATTCCCTGCAGGATTACCAGCTCAGCTCCAATACTCACTTCTCCCTGGATGTGCAAAATGGAGCCGATGGGATCAAGTACCCAGAGCTGGTGCTGGAGCGCGCCCTAGATCGCGAGGAAGAGGCCGTGCACCACCTCGTTCTCACCGCTGTGGACGGAGGAGACCCGGTTCGCTCCAGCACTGTCAGGATTCGGGTAACACTTCTAGACACCAATGATAATGCCCCTGTATTTACTCAGACAGAGTACCGTGTAAGTGTTCGGGAGAACTTGCCGGTTGGCTCTCAGCTACTCACCATAAAAGCCACTGACCCAGATGAAGGAGCCAATGGAGAAGTGACATATTCTTTCCGGAAAGTAAGAGACAAGATATCCCAGCTATTCCAGTTGAATTCCTTGAGTGGGGACATAACAATAGTAGGAGATCTAGATTATGAAGACTCTGGCTTCTATGACATAGATGTGGAAGCCCATGATGGACCCGGTCTCCGAGCCAGAAGTAAGGTTCTGGTGACAGTTCTGGATGTCAATGACAATGCTCCTGAAGTCACAGTTACTTCTCTCATCAGCTCCATCCAAGAAAATTCAACCCCAGGTACAGTAATTGCACTTTTCAATGTGCATGACAGTGACTCAGGAGAGAATGGCCTCGTCACTTGTTCTATTCAGGATAATCTGCCATTCAGGCTTGAAAAGACCTATGGAAATTATCATCGGTTGTTGATACACAGAACTCTGGACAGGGAAGAAGTCTCAGAATACAACATTACAGTAACTGCCACAGACCAGGGAACTCCACCGCTGTCTACAGAGACTCACGTCTCCCTGCAGGTGTTGGATATCAATGACAACCCTCCTGCCTTCACTCATGCCTCCTATTCTGCCTACATTCAGGAGAACAACCCAAGAGGAGCCTCCATCCTGTCCATCATGGCCCAAGATCCTGACAGCGGTGAGAATGCTCAAGTCACCTACTCCCTGACTGAGGACACCATCCAGGGGGCACCTCTGTCCTCCTATGTCTCCATCAATTCCAACACTGGTGTCCTGTATGCACTGCGATCCTTTGATTATGAGCAGTTCCGAGACATGCAGTTACTTGTGACAGCCAGGGACAGTGGCAGCCCTCCACTCAGTACCAATATGTCACTTAAACTGTTTATACTGGACCAGAATGACAACACTCCTGAGATCCTGTACCCCACTCTCCCCACGGATGGCTCCACTGGTGTGGAGCTTGCTCCCCGCTCAGCAGATCCTGGCTATCTGGTGACCAAGGTGGTGGCGGTGGACAGAGACTCGGGACAGAACGCCTGGCTGTCCTACCGCCTGCTCAAGGCCAGCGAGCCTGGGCTCTTCTCTGTGGGGCTGCACACAGGGGAGGTGCGCACTGCAAGAGCCCTGCTGGACAGAGACGCCCTCAAGCAGAGCCTCCTGGTGGCTGTGCAGGACCACGGGCAGCCACCCCTCTCAGCCACTGTCACGCTCACTATAGCTGTGGCTGACAGCATCCCCAGTGTCCTGGCAGACCTGGGCAGCACCAAGACCCATGTTGACTCCAGTGATTCAGACCTCACGCTCTACCTGGTGGTAGCCGTGGCCACTGTCTCCTGTGTTTTCCTGGCATTTGTCATCGTGCTGCTGGCACTCAGGCTGCGGCGTTGGCACATGACTCGCCTGCTTCAGTCTGCTAGTAGTGGGTTGGCAGGGATGCCCACCTCGCACTTTGTGGGTATGGATAGGGTGCAAGCTTTCCTGCAGACCTATTCACATGAGGTCTCGCTCACAGCAGACTCACGGAAGAGCCAACTCATCTTCCCACAGCCCAACTACGCTGACACCCTCATCAGCCAGGAGAGCTGTGAGAAAAGCGAGCCCCTTCTGATACCTCAGGATTTATTTGAAACAAAGGGAGATCCCAATCTTCCTCAGGTGAGTCATTCAGGCTTTTTTACATCTTATAACTGTGAAATATAGGGACAACCCTTTGTAAATGTCTCCAGTACAATAAAGTATACAATGTTATCTAATAAAAATATCTATCAATATTCTGTTGTTTTACAGGAGACAAGCAATAATAGTTACTAAAACATTACTTACTTTCTTTTTTCTCTTTTGGCATGGCAAGGATTGAACCCAGTCTTGGGCATGCTAGGCAAATACTCTGCCACTGAGTGAAACCTCAGACCTACTGGTGCATTATTCTCTGTAATCTTCATTCAGTTAAGCTTTCAGCAGAAATTTTTTAATTGGGGCCAGGATTTTAGCTCAGTGGTCCCATCACCTGCCTTGCAAGCTCAAGGTCACAAGTTCGATCCCTAGGTAACCACATATAATGCCAGGTGTGGAGACTCACGCCCACCAGCAATCTGTACCACATACCACAATGCTGGACATGGTGGCTCACTCTTACAATCTTAACATTCAAAAGGCAGAGGCAGGAGGATTTCTGTGAGCTTGAGGCTTGCCTGGGCTATACAGTGAGCTCAAGGCCCACCTGAACTACAAATGGAGACCTTGTCTTAAACAAAACAAAACAAAACAAAAATTTTAATTATATACATGTAAGTTTTTTAGTTTCTGAAGTGCTGTTTTCCTATGTGCATTATTGAAAGGATAGATTAGACTTGTAAAAAAGAAAGCAGTTGTATAATTTCATATTGATAGCATTCTTTCTCAAGATGCTGATATTGAATTAGGACTTGATATTTTTAAAATTTCCTCCTTTTTATACTCAACTATGATTTGCTTGAAGTTTTATTTCCTGGAAAGGGTATTTTCTGTCATAAGTAGGCAGTGGAAATTTATAGAAAATATTTAATTTTTACATCTAACTTCTACACAGATATTTTTTCAGTAGACTGGCATACTTCAAATATGTTGTTGTTACTGATCTGAGATATACTGACAGTGTCTTTGTGTGGTTTACTTCTATGATTACCAGAAATATTGCCCATTTATTTCAATTGAATTTTAGAAAATCATAAGATTCACATTAACAATTTCTAAATTGCCAATTGGGCATCACTATTGAGTTTCACTTTGATTTCTAAGGAAAGCATAATTTTGACATCTTTCTGGTTTTTATTAGGTAAAGGTTGGATAACTTCTTATAAAAGTTGGGTAACTTGTGGACTGCTGTGATTCTTGCTAGTTAGTAATTTGACTTCATCCCTTTGCTCTTCTGCCTCTACAAACTGGTCTGAGATAGGTTGGTCACTGATGATCTGATATAGAATAAAATATTTCCGTATGAGGAATATGCAGTTTTCATTCTTTGTGCTTTCTGTGAGTTACTTCAGAATTCATGAATGCCTGCATCTACCCAGACTTGTGTTTCTAGTTGAGTGGAAATTGAGGGAAGATTGTAGACTATCGCTCAGTCCAGTTTATGAAGAGTTGTAGTTTACTCAGAATATTCTAAAGATTGAAAGTTGTGGTGCAGTAATAGAATAAATGGGAATGGGAGATACGATGCAATTAGCTGGTTTAAATCAAGGAAACAAAATAGCAAGTGAATATTGAGAAATGTCTCATCCGAGGAGAGATTATTTAAACTACTAAGGTGTTGAGATATAATGAAGGAATGTCCATTTGTTGTAAGTCTAGTCAATGATATTCAGATTTTGGCATTAAGAATATATTCCAGAATCAGAGTGGTATATATTTAAATGCCTTAAAAAGCTGAAGATAACTTATAACTTATTATTACATGGAAAAATATGTTTCTGTAAAAAAGGCACTCAATTTCTTTTAAAAAACATTTTTGATTAAACAAATTATTACATATCTACTTAGTGATTTTCCCATGGCTGTTACAAATAAATGAGAAACCTCTTCATGTGCTGATTTGAAGATATAATTCTTCCCTATATATATGACATGTATACACGTGTCAAACACATACATAATGAGTGAAAAAATCAAAGAGCATAGCATGATATATTGTGTGCTTACATTTGCCCCAAAAGGAAGGGTAACATTAATAAAATCTGCCATACTACACAAAACATACCTGGGAAGACATTTCTTGGGCGAAATGTGACACACAATTCATGGATGGTAGTGAAACTCATGACATATGTAATTTTGAATATGACAGTATCAATACATTACTTATATGAAAGCAAATATTTTTTATAAATTTTAAAAAATCTTTTGAAATGTTTGGAAGTCGTGCAGTTTCCTGAGAAAACCTCTAGGCGTCGCTATAGGTCCAAAGAAGGGAGACCACATCCGAGCCGCGTTTGCGAGACTGGGAGGGTAATTTCCTGCTGCATCCAGCTACGCAGAAAAGACCAGTACGAACTCGGATGCGGAAAACAAGATCAGGAAAAGTGACCCCCACCTGAGAGTCAGCCATACACAGAGGGTTTATTCTTCCTATTCACGAAGGGGCAGCAGCAGAGGGAGACGGAAGATGAGGCCTAGAGCGGAGACGAGCACCCGGGCGGCGCTGTGGCTGCAGGTACTGCTGCTTTTTCTGCTGTCTTTGTTCAGCCGGGCTCTCCCGGACCCGATCCGCTATTCCATCCCAGAGGAGCTGGCCAAGAACTCGGTGGTAGGAAACCTGGTCAAAGAGCTGGGGCTCCCTGTCCAAGACTTGCCTGCCCGGAAGCTGCAGGTTAGTGCAGAGAAGGAATACTTTACTGTAAACCCACAGAGCGGGGATTTAATTGTAGGGGACAGAATTGACCGAGAGCAGATCTGCGGGAAACAGATTCTGTGTACTGTAGATTTCGATATTGTTGCTGAAAACCCATTGAATATTTTCCATGTAGCAGTGATTGTTCAGGATATAAATGACAACAGTCCGTTATTTAAACAAAGTAAAATTGATTTAAAAATTGGAGAATCCACTAAGCCAGGTAAAACATTTCCTCTAGACCCAGCCTTGGATTCAGATGCTGGCCTTAATTCACTGCAAAGATACTATCTTAATGACAATGAGTACTTCAGTCTCGCAGAGAAAGAGACTCTATATGGACATAAATATCCAGAGTTGATCCTGAAACGATCTCTGGACAGAGAAGAGCATAGTTTTCATCAGTTGGTCCTGACGGCTGTGGACGGGGGAGACCCACCTCGAAGCGGCACCACCCAAATTCAAATTCAAGTCACTGACGCCAACGATAACCCTCCCGTGTTCAGCCAGGAGGTGTACAGGGTCACGTTGCCGGAAGCGGTGTCCGCGGGCTTCTCGGTGCTTCAGGTGACAGCCACGGACCAGGACGAGGGTATCAATGCAGAAATCACCTACTCCTTTCACAATGCGGACGAACAAGTGGAACAATTCTTTCACATAGACAAAAGAACGGGAGAAATCACGACAAAGAATAATTTGGATTTTGAAATTGCTAATAGTTACACTTTGAATATAGAAGCAAAAGATCCTGGCGATCTTGCATCTCATTGCAGTATCCAAGTGGAAGTTCTTGATGAGAACGATTGTGCACCGGAAGCGATTGTGACGTCAGTATTTACTCCACTACCAGAAGACTCGCCCCCAGGGACAGTGATCGCCTTGATTAAAACAAGAGATAGAGACTCTGGAGAAAATGGGGAAGTTTACTGCCGAATCTTGGAAAATTCAGGGTTTATGTTGAAATCTTCATCAAAGAATTATTATAAGCTAGTGACAGACAGGGCTTTAGACCGAGAGGAGATCTCTGAATATAATATCACCGTCACAGCCATTGACAAGGGCAAACCGCCCCTTTCCTCCAGCATAAGCATCATCCTACACATCTCCGATGTCAACGACAATGCACCAGTATTTCAGCAGACCTCCTACGTGGTCCATGTGGCAGAGAACAATCTTCCTGGGGTCTCCATCGCTCAAGTCAGTGCCTCCGACCCCGACCTGGGACCCAACGGCCAGGTGTCCTACTCCATCGTGGCCAGCGACCTGGAGCCCAGAGCGCTGCTGTCCTACGTGTCCGTGAGCGCGCAGAGCGGCACCGTGTTCGCGCAGCGCGCCTTCGACCACGAGCAG
>PVIR01042956.1:0-11990 GCA_004026965.1 Petromus typicus | reverse complement strand
GGTTACCTTTTGTAGAACAATATTTTCTCATAGGTGGCAAAGTCATGCCTGGGTTTTATAAAATACAGAACCGAGGATATAGCTGGGTGTGATGGTGCATGCCTGTAATCTTGGCACTCAGGAGGCTGAGGCAGGAGGATCACTTTGAGTTCAAGGCCCCAAATATACGACATGGCAAGACCCTGTCTCAAAAAAATTTCGAGGGAGGGCGTGGATTTAGCTCAGTGGTTCCAGCGTCTGCTTGGCAAGCCCAAGTTCCCAGGTTTGATCTCCGGTAAGCACATAGCACAATGCCAGGCATGGTGACCCAGGGCTGTAAGCACACCATTCAGGAGGCAGAGGCTGGAGAGCTGTTGTGAGTTCAAGGCTGGCCTGGGCTACATAGTGAGTTCGGGGCCAATCTGCACTACAAAACAAGACCCTGTCTCAAAAAAAAAATATATATTAATTAAAAAAATAAATTAGAACCGGTACTGAAGTTGCCAAAGGAGGGCTGCTGCTTATGATCACAGCCTCTCCTTCAGTGCTTGTGTGCAGGTGTTGCATGGTGGTAGCCCTAGTTGCTGGGGAGGCTGAGGCAGGAGGATCACTGAGCCCAGGAATTTGCGACCAGCCTGAGTAACACAGGGTGATGCCATTTCAAAAACAAACCAACAGGGGGCCGGGGAGTTAGCTCAGTGGTTCCGACGCCTGTCTTGCAAGCGCAAGGACCCGGGTTCGACCCCCGGTAACCACATACCATACTGGGCGTGGAGACTCACGCCCAGCAGCGACCAGTACCACATACCACAGTGCCGGGCGTGGTGGCTCACGCCTGTGATCCCAGCACTCGGGAGGCAGAGGCAGGAGGATTGCTGTGATGTGAGTTGGAGGCTGAGCTCAGAGCCAGCCTGAACTACAAAGCGAGACCCTGTCTCAAAAAAAAAAAAACAAAAACAAGCCAACAGCTGCTATGAAGGGGACCCTCCTCTCCTCCTTTGGATGCTGCCTTCTCAGGACCTGACGCAGGGGCCTGTGCCCCTGGTGAGCTGGCCCTGACCCTGCAGGCGGTATACCCACAGCAGAGTGGCTCAGCAACTTCGCCTGGCAGGGGCAGATGGTCCTCTGTCTCCTGCAGCCACAGCACTGAGTCACTGGCAAGCATGGTGAGGAGGCCTCGCCTTGAGACAGGAGTGTCCTGCCTGTCCTCTCTCAGGTCTGACTGACAGCTGTCCTGCCCTTCTGCTCACCTTTTCCAGAGATGGGGAGAGATCTGGCCGGGGCTGGCAAATCCCGATCCCCCGAGCCCCCTGGTGCCAGTGAGCCATGATGAGCACAGAGATCCCCAGGTTTGGGTACTGCTGTTGCTATGGAAACACAAGGGCTGTCTTGGACCCCTGCGACTCCTCTGCACAGGGTCACCCCTCCATCCACACAGGGTCACCCCTCCAGGAGGTGCCTATCCTGAACTGCAGTGGGTTTTAATTTGAACAAAGTGATAGAGTTGAATTTGGGCCAATCAGCGCGCTGGATCCAAAAGCCTTGGGGTTAGAACAATGTGGACCAATGGACAGGCTTGGATTTGGACTGATCAGACATGGGCCAATCACAAACCTCCTGGTCTATACAAGCACCCTCCCCCTCCCGCCTGCAGGCCTCTCTGTGGCCCTCTCTTCTCCACGTGCTGAGGCCCAGGTCCTATTCCAATAGACTCACTTTGAAGACCTCTAAAGCTGCTTGTGACTTGTTACTTGGATCGTGTGAGCTCTGAAGGTGCCGTAAATCTACTTAGGGTTCTTGTCCTGAGTAATGAGGACAGAATGCTATAAACACGAGGGCTGTTATCCCTGAAAAGCTCCCGTGAACAGCAGCCAGCGGAGATCGGTGTCACAGGAGGTCACCCTAGCTGCCAGGAGTGGCGGGGCCAGTGCGTGGTTCAACAGGGTGCAGAGCCAGCTGGCATCAGAGGGAGGCATCATGGCCCAGAGCTTACAGCTTGGGCTGACGCCACTATTCTCAGAGCTGCACTGAGCCAATTCGAGATTTCTATCTTAATACAGCCGAAGAAGCCACAAAGGCTTGGCTGCAGCCTTAGGTGAAGGGGGTGGGGCACCTTCTTCCACCTGAGCCTCAGGGCCAGCGTGTTCACAGTTGGGTGAAATTCTTGGGTTTATAATTGTTTAAATTTATTTATTTAGAGTCATGATCTCACTGTGCAGTCTAAGCTGGTGGCCTCAGACTCTTCCTGCCTCAGTCTCCCGAGTGCTGGGATTACGGGTGTGTGTACCACGTCCACCTAGTTTAGGTGTTAATTGAACAATTCAGCGGCATTAAGTATATGCACTGTCTTGTGTGACCATCACTCTCCAAGGGCGTTTCCTTTTCCAGCTGAGGCTCTTCTGCCCAGTGACTGCTCACCCTCCGCCCCTGCTAGTCACCCTTCTACTCCCTGTCTGTGAGTCTGACTAGGAACTTCCTATGAGTGGATTCTTTCCTATGAGTGGATTTTCACTCTTTTTCACTCAGCACAAGTCCTCAACATTCATCCACGTTGTATCCTGGTGGTGACGTGATGTATGTGAGCCGTACCCACTGGGCAGGTGCCAGTGGCCTCTCCTAGCATGTCGATATATGGATCCCAGGCAGTGGGGACCGCCTTCCCAGGGACCCTGGGGCCAGCCAGGGAGTGGACCCTGGCTGTAGCCACAGATGCCCAAATTTTTGTCCTAAGATGGTGGCAGCGGGCAACTGTGAGATCCCAGCAACACCCTCGGGAGATGGGAGGACTGGGGCAGAGAGGCTGAGGACTGAGGGGCTCAGGAGTTGGGGACCAAAGGCTTAGGCCGCCAAGGCCCTGGCTGGAGACGCCAGCGTGCTCTGGATGTACCAAGCCCGGCAGGGCTGTGGGTACCCTTGCCCCAGCACCCTGGGTGCTGTCAGACACTTCTGCTGCCTGACCTGACTTCCTAGTGCCCCAGGGGACGGAGTCCTGCTTGCACGCCTCACCAGCCCCTGGCGCAGATAGCAGGTAGCCAAGAAGGCATCAGCCCTGCATTATGACTGCCACTAGCACCTCTTGTGACAGCCCCAGGGCTGCTCTGTGCCCCGTGGGCACCCCTAACTCTGCTTTCGGTAAGCCTGGAGCAGCGGGCCATGCCAGGACCCATGGGTGGGGCACAGGGCCAGTGCCTGGGGAGGACACCAGGCTGGGGCTGCAGGTCCCATACCCACCAGAACGGCAGGCCGCATCCTCCAGGTCAGGTGACCAGGGGTACTGGGCGCAGATGCCCACACTGCCCATCTGCGAGGACCCAGCCGCACTGGGCACAAGCATCGCATCTATTTTTTTTTTTTTTTTGTACTGGGGATCAAACTTGGAACCCTGTGCCTGCAGGCAGACACCAAAACCACTGAGCTACATCCTCGGCCCAACATCACATCTTTATTAATCAGTATGGAGCCCCAAAAAGGGGTGACTTCCCTGTGGCTGGGCCGGTAACAGGGGCTGCAGAGGGGCTCAGCGGCTTGGCCAGAGGAGGGTGAAGGCCCCCCGGCTGCAGCGGAAGTCCGGCTCTGGCTGCTCTGGCCTGGGCTCCACTGACACGAGGCGCCGGGCTCCGCGCTGGCTCAGCGGGATGCAGTCTGAGACCCGCACCTCCAGTGGCTGCCCCTCCCTGCAGCAGGAGCAGCAGGGTCAGGCGGGTGGGGTCCAGGTGGGTGGCTGGTCCCTGGGGCAATACCCACCCACCTGGCTCACCCCTGGCAGTGCGCAGCCAGCACTCCCACCAGCTCCCCGATGCGGTTGTCCAGCGGTGGCTGGGAGCGGTGCAGACACACCACGAGGTCGTCGTGGCCACGGGCGTGTACCACCACCAGCTGGTCCCGGCCACTGGTCACGCTCAGCCCAGTCACCTGAGCACAAGGTGCAGTCAGCATGCCGCACCCCCGTAGGTGAGCCCCCCAGGATTTCTCACTTCGGTCCCAGCTGACCAAAGGGAGACTGGAAGCTGGGCGTGGTGGCACATGCACATAATCCCAGCACCTGCGAGGCTGAGGCAGGAAGACTGCTGCATACTCGAGCCCCCAAGGGGTTACATAGTGAGCTCGAGGCCAGCCTGTCAGAAAAGGCAGGGGAGCCGGCAGGACCTGGTGCAGTGACGGTTTCTGCCACGACAGAACATTCTGCATCCTTCTGCTGGTCACAGCCACGGCTCGCCTGCGGCTGTGCAACACTTGTTTGTGCTTCTGAGGAGCTGGGTGATTTGTGTGTCTGCTTTTTGCAGACCTAGAGACTAAACCAGAGCCTTCACAATGAGCTGTAGCCCCCGCCCCCCACCTTTCCTTTTTAGATGGAGTCTTGCTAAGTTGCCAAGGCTGACCTTGAACTTCTGATCTTCCTGCCTGAGACTCCAAAGTGCTGGGGTAACGGGAGAAGCCAGTACATCCAGCTGAAGAGCTGGGTTTTCATTTTTCACTTTAATTACACCTCAGTAGCTGCACTGGCATTTTGCCTGTTGCCTCCGACAGGGCCCTGGTGACAGTCACAGGAGCCCAAACTGGGGGAGACCCTGCCCGAGCTACTCCTTGTTCTATTGGGACAGAGAATTATGGGAGCAAGGAGGCCACAAAGCCAGGCAGGTGTGGGCACAGTCCCTCGGGGAGCGGGGTCCCGTGGTGTTCTGAGCCCCAGACAGCAGACCCTGATCCAGACAGGTGCTGGTGGACAGACAGGTCGTTCGGCTGGGGTCCAGACCCCGCACCCTGTGAGCAGCGGAGGCTGGAACAGGCTCTGCAGAGGGTCTGCTGGTGCCTGGGAGCTAGAGGGCAGTGGGGAGACTGAGGCCGTGCAGCCAGCTCACCGCCTCCAGGGGCACAGACCGCATCACCCGGTACTGCCGCCTGGGATCCAGCTTGTAGAGGTGCTGGTCAGTGAGCAGGAGGGCCCGGTCTCGACTCTTTCGGAAGCGGTTCACCTGCAGCAGAGGCGACAGTCCAGGGCGGTGGAGCCCTGCCCACTGTGTACCCCACCTTGACCCTCACTGCTCATCTGGCTGGACTGAGCATTTCGGGGTTATAGGATCGGCTGGGGCTGGGCTGGGCGGCCTCTCGGGTCTCTCCACAGCCCCTGCCTGGACCGTGCCCCCCATAATCCCAGACCAGGTACTAACCTTGCGGACGTGACAAGAGAAAAGTACGGCCCTGAAGCTATCCTTTTCCCGTAGCTTCTTCAGTTGCTCAGCGAACAGGCCTGAGGCTGAGGGGTTGTCAGCGCCCTGAGGAGAGAGGACGGCAGGGCTGCCTGGGGTCTAGGGTCACACTTGACTGATGCTAGAAAATCACCGCCACCACCTTTCACCTTTGGAAACCGCATCACAGCTGTGCCCACGAGCCAGGCAGTGATGGGCTCCATGTGACAGTCAGGGGCATCGAGGACATTGCCCCTCTTGGCCTCCCCCTCTGCCCAGCTGGCTTAAGCCCTCTCTGTATAGCTCTGGACAGATCCTGGCTTAGACGGAAACCCTGACCCTCAAGGTGAAGCCCGAGGGAGACAGCGCAGCTGTGGAGACGCAGGGACTGTGCCACCCCGAGGCCCAGGCCCTCGACGCACTCACAGAGGACAGGTAGTCCCGGGCCCAGGCCCGCTGGCAGCCCCAGTCCTGACGCAGCCCCTGCAGGGCCCCCATGGCTGCCACCTTGGCCTTGATCTGAGCCATGTCCGAGGGTGGGATGTTCTTCACCAGCTGCTGGGCCCGCCACCTGTGGAGGGCAAGGCACAGGCACAGCTGCCCTTCCTGGACTGGCTGCCCAGGTCCTAATCTCTCTCAGCCTTTGTGGTCTCCACCCTTTGTACCCAGTAGTGGTCTCCGGGAGGTGGCCCCAGAGAACCCCCACTCTAAACACGCTTTGTCTGTGCCCTGACTCCGGAGAACTCCTATTCATCCTTCAGTGGTTTGTGCCTCTCCCTGCCCCGATGAGCTGTCCTTGCTGGCCATGGCCCTGGACTTTGAAGGCCTGCACAGTGCTGGGACAGTCGGGTCCCTGCCACCAGCCCTAGGCTGTGACAGCAGCTCATGTGGCTCAGCCTGCCCCCCTGCTCACTGAGGCCCTGGTATGTGGGCGGCGGATGTCCCCGGGGTGCGGGCCAGAGGACCTACCTGCGGAAGAGTGCCTGACAGGTGTCCTGAAAGGGCTGCAGCACAGCAGGGGGCGGTGGCCACTCCAGGTCACGGCCATAGAGCGGGGGCTGCCGCGCAGCCTGGAACCGCCTCTGCAGCTCGGCCAGATGAGCGCGGACTTTGTGCCTCCGGAACCAGCGCATGATGGTGTAGATGGCACGCAGCCGCCGGCAGCGCCACCTGGCCAGGGTACCCCGCCACGCCTGGGAGGCCCGGCAGGACGGGATGGAGAATCAGGCTCGGCTGGCCCTGTCCCTGGCCCAGCCCAGCCCCTTCCAGCTGGGCACATCTCCAGGGAGGCTGACCCCGCCCTGGTCCAGGATCTCTGCCAGGCACAGGCACATGGGCAGCCGGACAGGGACAGCCCACACAAGGCCCTGCAGAGTCAGGAAGGAGCAGCTGACCTGGGCCAGGCTTGGAAAGCTGGGGTGTGGCAGGGGGGCCCAGGTCCCCTAGGAGGAGAGCTGGTATGGGTAGAAAGTTGGCAGTAGATGGAGGTGATAGCTGACCTGAGAGATACTTATAATTCTGGGGAGATCCCAAAACAGAGGGACACACCCTGGACGTGGCCACCAGAGCCGGACTGGACCCCCAGCACAGGGCCTGGCTTGGGGACGCCCTCCCCCACCGAGCGTCCCCACCCTGCACCTTCTGCAGCAGCAGCACGATGATGGGGATGAGGCGGGCCCGGCTCTGCTCCAGTGCCACCAGCGTGCGGGGGGAGCGGATGAACAGCTTGCTATGGCCAAAGGCCACGTCGCCCTGCAGTCCGTGCTGCTCCAGGAGGGCGCCCACCGCTGCCTTGTCGGAGCCCAGCAGGTGGTTGGGCCAGGTGTACTCACAGGTCATCTTGTACCTGTGTCATAGGACAGGGCGGTGGGGACCCGGCACAGAGAGGGGTGTGGAGCAGGGGACCCAGGATGATGTCTTCCCAGGGGGTCTCTGGCCCCTGTGGCACCCGTGAGTGTACCCTCTCACACTTGTTCCACATGTCCCACACCTTGCCCTCCCATGAGTGTCCAGGGCTACGTCTCCTGCGTGATACTACACCAGCCCACTCACACCCGCGTGTGCATAGCGCCGTTTAGGGACCCTCTGCTCCCACCCCTGTGCCGGTGAGTGATCCGTGCCATGCCTGTACCTGAGCAGAAATCTAGGGTAGGGCTGGCGGGAAGCGAAGCCCGCCCTGCGCACCCTCACGTTCTCCAGGAGCCCCAGGTACGCGACCTGGTGGCGACAGTGGTTCTCATCCAGCATCCCAGGCACCTTGTCCTCGTTGGGCTTGATGCAGCGGACATAGAAGGGCTCCTGCAGAGACAGGGTAGACGGAGGGTCCCAGCTAGAGCCCACGTTGTGTCTTACCCCAAGCAAAAGCGTCCTTGAGAACCAAGAGCCCACGCGAGAAGAGTTGGGGAAAATCACAGCAGAGCGGCACTCTGCAGTCTGGAGCAGGGGCGGGGTCTGAGGAGGGCGGGGTCAGGACGGGGGGCGGGGTCAGGACTAGCCCCACCCCTCCCCGGTCCGTACTGCGGCTCTGGCAGCTCTCCACCAGCCCCACCTTCATTTTCCTTCGGATTTTGGCCCCAATCCCCAAAAAAGCTAATGCCAGCTTCCTGTCTCAATGGCCTCTGGCCTCTGGTAGGGTCTCCCAGCTTCTGCCCAACAGGCAGTGGGATGAGGGAAAATCTGGGTTTGAATCCCATGGGTGGCTCCATGCCCTACCAAGCCTGGTCTCGGAGCCAAACGTCCAACATCTCCCCTGGCACAGAGCAGGCTCTGCAAGGGGTACCTTGGAGGCCAGATTCTCCACCAGGGCCACCATGGAGTTCTTGAAGATTGTGCCTGCTGTCAGGGGCCGCTTGGTCACCTCTGTGATGTCCTGCTGCCCGTCTGGCCACATGGCCCGCAGGGTGGGATCCGAGCTGCGGACACAGGTGCAGGCTGGAGCCCAGCAGCCCACCCAGGAGCCCTCCACCCTCCACCCTCCACCATGGCCAGCGGCCATGCTCACCTGTTGTACAGCAGCCGCTTGAAGTCCTGGAAGAGGAAGTCTCGGTTCTTGTCGATGAAGCCCTCCACTGAGTACCTGCCGGGGCCAGTGTGCTGAGCGGGCAGGGCCGCCGCCCCGCGCCTCCGGGCTGTCAATTCCTCAGAGGCCAGGCTGCTCTGGGGGCTTTCCTGTCCTTACATCTGCTTTCTCATTTAACTAAGACTCTTCCCCATAAGTGGAAGACAGTCCAGTGGCCAGACCTCCTTGGCCCAGCTGCTTGTGCCAGCACCGAATCGCACATCTACCAGGTGGACGCTGCGTGACCTTGGTCAAGCGGCCCGACCCCTCTGTGCCTTGATGTACACCAGATGCTTGAAGAGGACCTACTCTGATTATGTAAGTATCAGCAGCTATAATTGGACAAGAACAAGAGTCCTGGGTCTTTTGAGTCTTGGGGCCTGAGTGCCTCACAATTTTGACCCCTTTGGACCACTAGAGAGCTCAGTGCTGGGTCTGGGCTCTGCCCGCAGCGCCCGTGGAGGCTCTGGGTTTGGGTGATGGAGCAGATCTGACACCAGGCTGCTTCGTCCCCACCTGTGAGTCACCTCAGATCCCTGGGGCTGGGTGAGAGGCAGGTAAATTGAGAAGCAGCAGAGTGACCCCAGTTCTCATAGCTGTCTGAGGACCAGGGAGAGGCCGAGAGGGGAGCTCGCCATAGATGCCAGATCGTGGCCTCCCCACCGTAGCCCTGAGTGCCAGGGCCTCTTCAGAGGGTGACCAGAATGCAGCCAGGGTGCGAAGTACAGTTCTGACAGCCCGTGTCTGCCAGGTACGTTGGTGCTTGCCTGTTATCGCAGCACTCTGGGAGGCTGAGGCAGAAGCGTCACAATTTGATCAGGCTGGACAACTTAGTGACATAGCAAAGCTCTAGCTCAGAAAAAAATTTTTTTAAATCTGGGGCTATATGGACTGAGGCTTTAGTTCAGTGGTTCTGGCGTCTGCCTTGCAAGTGCCACATCCCGGGTTCGATCCCCAGTAGCCACATATAACAATGCTGGGCATGGTGGCTCACACCTGTTATCCCAGCACTCAGGAGGCAGAGGCAGGAGGATTGCTGAGTTTGGGGCTGAGTTCAGGACCAGCCTGAACTACAACGCAAGACCTTGTCTCAAAAACTTAAAAAAAAGAAAATCTGGGAATATAGTTCAGTGTAAAATCCCTAGGTTCAACCCCAAGAACTACAAAGAAAAAAACCAAAACATGTCCTGTTCTGTTTCTGGAGTAAAAATGACATTTCAGCATCTCCCATGGACACACAGTGGATCTGGTCACCCAGGAGCCTTACGTGACATTGCCGGCGTAGTGCTTGATCCGGAAGTCTCGGCCAAACTCCATGGTCTTGTCAGTGGGGCAGAGCTGTGAGACAGGAGGGGTGGTGAGGGGCCCCACAGCCACCTGCCTGGACAGAGGAGGCAGGTGCAGTGGCTGCAAATCAGGTTCCCTCATTTCCCATGAGACACAGGCACGGTGACCCTCGGTGTGAGCCACCCCTCCGTGCCCCTCTGTGGGGTGTCCGGGCACCTGGCGGCTGGAGTAGTGCGGGTGGTGGCGGTGGTGCGTGTCCAGCGTCTGCAGGAAGATGCGGTCAGTGACGGTGCCCGCGGTGCTGCAGGCCTCGTCCAGCACGGCCAGGATGCCCCGGTGGGGCCGCTCCACCAGCTCCACGATGGTGGCATTGTTGAAGTATTCAACCTGTGGGGAGGTCAGCAGGGAGCCCTGAGGCCCGGCCCACTCCCTGCCCTGGCCCAGGTCCCCACGTTGCCCGTGCTCACGCTCTGCCAGGCGATGCCCTCGCGCTCGTACTCCTCCTGCTCCTGCTTCAGGATGAGCTGGATGAAGAGCTGCTGCAGCTTCTCGTTGCAGTAGTTGATGCAGAACTGCTCAAAGCTGGGGAGGAGGTGGGGCCTTCGTGGGGCTCCTGTTCTCCTCCCCCGTGGTGTCAGGACCCTACACGGCCTCACTTTGGGCTAGGCACCCCAACCCCTCCTCCACCACCCTACCCGTTGTGTGCATGTTAGGGGTGAGCATGGCTAGGAGAAACGAGCCCCTGAATGTTGGCGTCCCTAGCCGAGGGCATGAGGCTCAGGACGCTGGAGATATTCTGTCTCCCAGCCACGGTGGGCGGGTCAGCGGTGAGGCTGTGCTTGGCTGGGGTGTGTACCTATTGACAGGGAACACCTCAAAGCCGTAGATGTCAAGCACACCGATGACCGTGTCCTTGCCGTCCCGCCGAGGGTCGCGGCCCCGAGCTTCCATGATGCCGTTGATCCTGTCCACGACCCACTCAAACAGCCTCTGGTACACAGCCTGGGGGCACAGCACACTGCCTGCTGCCAGCCTGGCCCTGCCGAGGGCACCCGGTCTTCCCGTTCAGCTGCCCCTGTACCTTTGCGCAAGCATCCCGAGCGTAGCTGGCCTCAGCCACCGTGTGGCCCTTCTCGATGAGGTCCCGGCCTCCGGAGGCCACGGTGCGAGCCAGCAGGGAGCGCAGCACGAGGTCCCGTGGCGTGGCTGTCAGCTCGGCCACGTGGTCCACCAGTGTCTCCGTGGCCACCGCCAGGCCACCCTTCTGTGACCCATTGTCCTCCATCTCCACAAATTCGATGTTTCCCTGGGGATGGGGGACATGAACAAGAGGGCCGGCTCTGCGGGACAGGACAGAGGGAGAGTGACCCTGCGGGGCGTGGGAGGCTCACCAGGTGCAGTATGGCTGCCAGGATGCGGTGCACTGTGGCCACCTCCTCAGGTCGGAAGCCGATGACCCTCATGGCCTCCGTCACTGCCCGGTGACTGCTCTCATCACTGTCAGAGGCCTGGGGAGGCAGGACTTACCACCCTGGTGACATGAGCCCAGGCCTGCCCCTCGGAGTCCTCCGGCTCCCCTCTCCCAGAGCACTGACCCGGCCCAGCTGAGCCCCTCGCACTCACATACTGGGCCCCCGAGCTGAGCCCGGCTCCCTGGCGTGTGAAGTTGTACAGGGCCGGGTTCCTCTCCAGGTGCAGGCCCTGTAGCTCCTGGTCCTCGCAGCCCCTGAGCAGCTGGAGGAGACAGACACCTCTGTTAGGCTTCTTGACCCCAACGGGCCCCACACAGGACCCACAGGCACAGGGGACATTCAGACATGGCATGGGCACATCCTGTATGCCAGGCCGCATCGTCGTCTCTGTGTCCCAGGGAGTCTCTCTCTCTCTCTTTTTTTTTTTTAGGTTTTTTTGAGATAGGGTCTCACTTTGTAGTTCAGGCTGGCCCTGAGCTCAGCCTCCAACTCACGTCACAGCAATCCTCCTGCCTCTGCCTCCTGAGTGCTGGGATGACAGGCGTGAGCCACCATACCCGGTGCTGTGGTATGTGGTACTGATTGCTGCTGGGCATGAGTCTCCACACCCAGTATTGTATGTGGTTACCAGGGGATTGAACCCGGGCCCTTGTGCTTGTAAAACAGGCATCGGAAGCACTAAGCTAAATCCTCGGCCCTGCCAGTGAGTCTCTTAATCCCAGTACTACCTTAGTTCCTGGGGCGCCCCCTGCTCTGGTATGTGGGGTGAGGGCAAGGACTGGAGTGGGTGGGAAACTGTATGTGTTTTCAGTACTGAGGATGGAAACCAGGACCTTTGCACTGTGCTACATCCCCAACCACCCCATTCCTTTTTTTAGGTTTTTTGAGACAGGGTCTCGCTTTGTGGTTCAGGCTGGCCCTGAGCTCAGCCTCAAACTCACATCACAGCAATCCTCCTGCCTCTGCCTCCCGAGTGCTGGGATTACAGGCGTGAGCCACCATGCCCGG
>PVIR01042955.1:0-11982 GCA_004026965.1 Petromus typicus | reverse complement strand
TCCCACCGTGTTCCCTCTGGGGTTTTTGCTCCTGCTCCACATTTTACTGCTGGAAAATTGCAGACCCTCTCCGGCTTGCACCTTGTCCTTGGATGGTCAACTTATCAGGAAACGCACTAGTGGCTTTTGCTGAGTGGCTGATTTATCCGGATTCTGAAAGGCTCTGAAATTGTTTAAGATCAACTCGCAGTAGCCCCCCCAACCTCACCTTCTGTATATTTCCCTGCTGCTCCTCTGCCCATTTCTCCCCGATATGTAGCTTCAAATTCTACTTGAATAGAAAAACCTGCAGTTCATCTTTTCTGACACATGGATGAAGATGTCTGTCCTTTTAGAGTAAACGAAGATATAATGACAGTGATTTTATGTCCTCCCAAAACAAAATTTTAAAATGTGATCTTAACACAGTACTCAGAATCACATGCAACCTTTGAAACCAACACTTTCCCACAAAATGAACAGGCCGGGCCACTGCTCTTTATTGGGCCCATCAGATTTATGGGAGAGGATACTTTGTACTCAGAACTTCCCTTGTGTCATCTGGCGAACCTCTGAGAGGTTTTGCAAGGTAACTTATGACCTCTTTAGACAAAGCTGCTGACTAGCAGCCAGCCTTGCCGGTGTCAACCTCCCTGGCTAACAGCTGCCCAGCCCCTTGTCTGTCCATCCACAGTGCTATCCTGTGGTTTTCACACACATTTTCATTTGTTTTCTTGGTTTTATAAACCACAAGAAGCAGTAGTTTTCCATGTCTCCTCCTGACATTAGGATATTTTTTACCTTATGACCAGCTTTGCCTCCCTACTCTGCTTGCAATTCCACTCTAGGGTCTGAAGTCCCAGACTTTATTTCCATGCATGAACTTTTTCTTCACCAATTCTCTGTTTAATAACCATGGGTACCTGTTCTTCTATAGTCGGGGAAAATGGTACCATGCAAACACTTTAGAATCTGGCAGCCCTGGTTGTTATTTTGCGGTACTAGGGATGGAATCCAGGGCCCTCAGATTGAACTACATCCGCAAGCCCTTTTTGTTTTTTATTTTGGACAGTCTTACTATATCAACGAGTTGCGCAGATATGGCTCAAACCTGCCATCCTCCTGCCTCAGCTTCCCGCAGTGCTAAGGTTGTGGGCATGCCCCTCCACATCCATCTAGCCCTGGATTTTAATCTAACTCCCTCCCTTGTGAGTTGAGTAACCTTGGACAGGAGGCTTAACCTTCCAAGTTTAAATTTCTTCATTTGTAAAGTGGAACTAAAAACATAGATTAATTACGTTTAAAATACTGCTTGTGAGAAATCGCGTATGAGTTTACAGAAATGAAAAAGCTAAATGCAGAGCACTAGACAGCATTCATTCTTCATGCAGGCTGAGAGCTAAAGTACGAATAGACTGCCAAGGGGGAGGCAACAGACGTGAACGACCACAGACGTTCTGGCTCAACCCCCTCACTGTTTACATGCAAAGAATGAAACAAGGGAAGTGACAGGTGCGAGGTTATCGCAATTCAGCAGAGCCTGGGTCCCCAGCAGCGGCTGCCGCACATGGACGCTGGTGCCCTGGGCTCGTTGCTCAGGGGTTTTCCTGAGTCCCAAGGCGTCTCTCTGCCCTCTTGCTCCTGGCCGGTGGCCCGTGCTGTAGTGGGTATGCTGGGATCACCCTCACCCTCCTGGCTCCCTGGCCAACCCGGTAGCACTGTGGATGACCGCCACCCACCTCGGTGGCCCCCAGTTACCTCTTCCTTGTGCCATCATACCGCTCTGGCCATCTCATCTCCCAAGCCCCAGATGACCCTGCCCAGTAGGGGGCCACACAGTGTGACCAGGAAATAAGTGGGAAAAATAACAGAATTGTATGTATTTGGCTTTGAATCTGCGTTCTACCAGTTTCTACCTTAGTGGACATTAAGAAAGATTTTATTTGTACCTCTTTTCACTTTGGTTTGTGTTTCTTTGTTTGTTTTATTAGATTCAGAGAATTTTATTGAACATAAAAAGAATACATTATGCATGGTGCTACACGCATATGATCCCAGCACTTATCTAAGGCAAAAATATTGCCATGAGTTTGAGGCCATCCCGGACTAAATAGTGAGTCCAAGGCCAGCCTGAAACACATTGACTCTGTTAATTGAGGGTTGTTTGTTTGTTTGTTTTTTGTACCAGGGATGAAATTTGTGACTTTGAACTGACAAGGCAAGTGTCAGAACCACTAGGCCTCTAACAGACCCTGTTTAAAAAACAAAAACAAAAATACAAGAAGAACAGCGCCTGGGTTTCCAGGAGGGGCCACGTGGGTAGCCACATAGCCCCTCTGTCCAGAGCTAGTTACAGACCAGCACAGCGCAGGAGCAGCTCAGCTGTTCGGTAGTCTCCTGTCCTGGTGGCTCTGTGGGTGTGGAGGATGGGATTGGCGTTGAGACAGGGTCTCACTATGTAGTTCAGGCCTTGAACTCACTATGTAGCCCAGGCTGGCCTCGAACTCTCGGCAGTCCTTCTGCCTCGGCCCCCCGAGTACTGGATTGCAGGTGTGCACACCACCATGCCTGGCTTGCTCTGTGGACTTAAAATGACCAACTGGAATTCAGGCTCCGGTTTCTTAGGATGTAAGGTCTAAAGGAAATGGGGATTTTGATGAAAAACTTGTTATTTTGCATTTTTAGTTCCTCAGAACTCAGGAGCTTAGTAGGGGGTGATTGTACCTCCCCTTAGGTGGGAGGAGACCGTAGTCTGTGTTGCCTAAGGAAATTATGACCTAGGTTTCCTCAGCTGTAAAGAGTGCAAAATAGGTGACCTCTCAAAGTAATCATGAGGATATGAATACTGTAGGGACAGTGCTTACCACGCACAGGCACATGGCAAAACCTCCTCTGGAACTCACACGCTGGAGAAAGTAATTAACTTCTCTGATAGGGGCTCACGGCTCCCATGAAGTCACTTGACCTTTTTCTTATCTGCCCAGGATGCCAGTGCCCCCTCCATCCATGGTGAACTGACAGTCCAGGCATTTAACGATTTTGTTTTGTTTTGTTTTTATGACTGGCTGTCTGTGGTACACAGTAATCACATTTATTGTGGAGAGTTCGTACAGGTACATAACACATATAATTCTCTTGATATCTTCTTCCTCTGCCTCCTTCCTGTCTCCGTTTCTTGGTCTCCTTCCCGTTTGTGAAAGATCTGTCTTTCTGTTTCCCATTATGTTTCATTTTGCTCTTTGACTTATTTCCTTTTTTTTATTGTGAAATAGGTACATTTTATATACCTATCATGATCACACTCAACATTGAGTTTGTGCCAATATATGACCTGACTTGATTCTCATTTTACCTTAATCTCCTATCCATCCTACAACACCCTACCCCCCGAGACAATAGAAGCCAGTGACACATTTCATGTGTAAGATTTCACATGTTCAGACTTGTATTTCAAACAAATCATAAAGTTTACATTGTGAATGCAAGCTAGGAAATATCAAACGAAGATGAGACCACTAAAAAGGTGACCAGATGTGAGCTGGAAGGTTGTGATGGCACTACATGGTTGTCGGAGAGATTCTTTACCATTTCTTTCTCCTCTCTGGGAAAGGCTGACTATGGTACAAAAGGTCATTGCTGTCCTTCAAATAAGGGACACCTAGAGGGTGAGTATAATGGTTTGGATCTGAGAGGACATGTGCTCAAGGCTTGGTTGCCAGCTAATCGGCTTCAGAAAAGTAAATAAATCATAAAGGCTCTGACATTATCCATGGATTAGTTTATTGATGGGTTCAGAGTTTGATGACGTTATTAGAAAGTTTTGGGAACTGGGCCCCAGTTGAAGGGAGTGGGCCGAGGAAGCATGACCGTGGGATCTGCATCTTGTCTCAGGCACTCTCTCCCTGCTTCCTTGCTGCCATGGTGAGCAACTTTGCTTGGCCACGCCCTCTGAGCCTCGGCCACGCCCCACCGGCCTCGGCCACGCCCTCTCGGCCCCACCGCTCTCCCTCCTCACAGGCAAAAAAAGCCCTGGAACCAGCCAATCATGAACTGAAGCCTTGGAAGCTGTGTGCCAAAATAAGTCTTCCCTCCTTTAAATTGACTTTCTTGGGTATTTTCTTACAGCAACAGAAATCGGTGGCACAGTGGGGCAGGCCTAGCTGGAAAGAAATGCTTGTTTTTGAGAAAGGATCTCACTTTGTAATGCAGGCTGGGCATATTAGCGTGTAGCTTATGTCACTGTGTAGCATGTAGCCTCGAACTCTTAGTGATTCTCTTGCCTCAGTCTCCCAAATACTGAAATTACAGGCGTGCACCACCATGCTCAGCTAAGAATTGTTTCGGTGCGGTGAGTTGAGGATGTCTATTGCAGAGCTACAACCAAGGCAAAGAGAATGCCAAAGAGAAGCAAATGCTTCTAGCGACCCCACACTTGAGAAACCCTCCAACGGCTCCAAGGCTGTCCTTCACTCGTGAAGGCTGTGGAAACCTACCACAGACTTGAACATCTCTACTTCTTCTGAGCTCCTAAAGGCCCAGAACTCCTGTGCCCAGACTACCTCTTCTGGAATGCCCTGGCTCTGACTGTTCAGCCCCTCCAGAACCGGGTATGTTCCAGGGCACTACCCATCTGGTGCCTCCTCAGGGCTTAGGGAACTGATAGGTGACATTTCAAGCTCTGGAACTCACACAGGCACTGCTCACCGGCCTGGTGCTGGGCTCCTGCAGGTGGGTCAAGGCGGGGCTGCTCACCTGGGCTCCTGTACCCTGTTCCTGTGTCCTTGGCCTTGCTGAAAACACCACTTCATTATCATGAAGTCTTAGGAAATCTATTGCTCAATCTGCCCATTCCAGATCCACCAGACTCCAGCCAGTGGGGCAGGATTTAGCAATCTTAAGAAGCTTGGGGAACCTCATATGACTGCTTACTGCAAACACGGGGTGTTCCAGGGACAACTGAGCCTGGAAGAAATTGTCCTGCCGGTCAGAACAGGGAGTGACAGGAGAAGATATGTAACATTTCATTACCATTCCATATTTTTTAAAGGGTTAAATTCCTAAGGTCCAAGCGGCCAGATGTTGGCAACTGCAATTTTGTCCCCAAGGGGAACTTTGGCAGTATCTGGAGATATTATTAATTGTTACAATAAGCGTAGGTATTGCCATTGGCATTTGGTCGGCCAGAGCTAATGTGAAACATCTTACAATGTGTAAGACAGCCGTCCAAAGAAATGTCTACCAAACTGTCAGTGCTGATCCCAGGACAGAGGTCTTAGTGAGATCCAGAGAAAGAGCAGAATTGAGAAAGTCCCTGGATCTCCTATCGTGATCCAGTGAGTCAGCTGAGAGCTTCTGAACCACCAATAAGCCCACAGCTTAACTTGGTTTAACTTAGGGTAGCAGAAACAAGTGTGAAGAGTGAACACGAAAGTCCTTGAAACACCCAGATGTTCCAGAGAACTCAGGGGCAAGTACCCCCGATGATCTTAGGAGACGATTCCTAGTGACTAAGGCTCTGTCTAAACAAGGTGGAGCTTGTGAGAGTTGCCCATTCTTGATCCTCTGAGGGTATCCTGGGCATGCGAAGGGGGCAGACATACCCAGGCGGGCTTGCCCAAGCCCAAGGCAGCAAACACCTGTCCTGGGAGGAACTCCAAAGGAAAGCAAGTCGAAGCAAGTACGCCTCCTCAGCAAGCATTCCCAGGGCTTATCATCGGTGGGAGACAGAGTGGGCCAGTGTGGGTGCTGCGACTCTGTTCCCCCTAAGTATTTTGAAGGCAGAAGAGACCCGTGTGATTTTTAAACAACTTATTTTATTGTGGTGAGAACACATGACATGAAATCTGCCCTCTTGGCAAAACTTGAAGTGTGCAATATAGTATAGTTATCTATGAATACACCGTTGTAGAGCGGATCTCAAAACTTGCTCATCTTACGGAACTCTAACTTCTACCCACTGGAAATCAGCTTCCTCATTCTCTTTCCTTGCATCTGGATACAACATTCTGTTTTCTGTTTCTGTAGTTTGCTTATTTTAGATATCTCTTATAGATAGAATCACATAATATAATATTGTCCTCGTGTGACTGGTTGATGTCAAGGTTTCTTTTTTAAAGGTGAATAATAGTTTGTTGCATGTATTTGGACATTTTCTTCATCCATTCATCCTTGGACATGTATGGGCAATTATTCTGCTTGCATATCTTGACTCTTGGGAATAATGTAATGAGCATCATCTCTGGGATCCTGATTTCATTTCTGGACTCATGCTCAGAAGTGGGATTATGGGATAGTGTTCTGAGGACCTGCTGCACTGCTTTACACCATTTTATACTCCCCTCGATAGTGTGCAAGTGTTCCACCCTCCTCACGATCTTGCCGAAACCTGTCTGGTTTCTCTGTCTTTCTTTTGTGGCCACGCCATCCTAAAAGAGTGAGGCAATAGTCACTGTGGTTTTAGTTTGTATTTTCCTCATGATTAGTGATACTGAACATCTTTTCATATAGCTGTTGGCCATGTATACATCCTTTTCTGGGGAAAATTTTGTTCAAGTTTTCTGCCCATTTTTAAGTTGGATCACTTGGGAGTCTTGGATGGGGAGGACTGTTGAGATTTAGGAATTGTTTGATATTTTGGGGATACTAATCTCTTTTCAGACATACGACATGCAAATATTTTGTCCTATAAGTTGCCTTTGGGCTCTGCTGAATGTGTCTTTGAGAAACCACCTGATTTTTATGGCTTGTTTTAAGCCATGAGCATTGTAAAACCTGTAATCCAGGTTATTTTAACCACTATTATTTTTATTGATTTATTTTTAAATAGTCTAATTTATTGTTTTAGGTGTTTTTGTTAAGATGCTCAGTCAAGTGTGGTCAAATTCTTTCAGTTAATAATAAAATTTGTAGTTTACTCAAATTTACTATCTCCTAAAATACATTTGGGTAACCAGAGTCAGGTGTCTTCTGTCCATTTCGTTGGCCCGTTTCGGCTTGCTGCACACTCCTGTGCAATGTCTGTGTTGTTCGGCCGTTCAGAGGACAGAATAAAGCGAGGTAGGCGAGTCACTGATACAACATCTGGCATACAGTGAAGTGCTCAGTGTTTTCACTGTCACCACAGTAGCGACAACGGCACCTGAGGAAGTCAGCTCTGGTGCGAGTCCTGCTTGCCTTGCTGTCCTTCTGCTCCTGCTTCCACGTCCCACGGTCCTCACAGCCTGAAAGCCTGGAGTCCTGAATACCGCACTACTCGGCAGCAGCCCCACGCACGGAACCGTAGCATCTCCCTCTTGGAAGTCTTCCACTCGGCTAGCCGGAAGTTCAGCCCCAGAGAGTGTCCACGTGGACACAGGCAGCCAAATTTTGGTCGTACATGACACAAGGGGTCCAATCTGAAGCACAGCTTTGTGCTCAGTGTCTGCCTGATTAATTGTTCAATCTTACTCAGCCTCCAGCTCGCTCCCTGAAAACAGAAAACTGTCCTGAATGACAGATCATTTTTCTAAGGATTCTGTCCCCTAAACTTTGCCTTATTTTCTAACCGCAAACCAAAGGTCTCATGATTTCCACCTATTGTCCTCAAGTACACCTGTGCCTGACTCACTTTAAAAGTATGCACTAGTCTATAGTTACTCGGCTTCCAAGCTTGGGAAAGCACCTGTAACCCATCCGGTTGCCCCATCCCTAGTGACAGCTTCCCTTTCCCACAAGCCAGTCCTGTACTTCTGGTTCCCAAATATGATTTACTCCTAACTATACCCCTCAAGTCACAAAAACAAGCCCTAACCCTGGGAGCAGGGTTTCCAGCAATTTCCCTTTTTCTTTCTCTCTCTCCCTTTCTGTTCTTCCCACTCCAGTACTTCTAGCCACATTTCTTCTCTTTCTCTTCTTTTTCTTTCTTCCTTTCCATTCAAACTCTGCCTCCGGCTGGACAGGTTCTCAAAAGAGGGAAAGAAATCACTTGCAGATACGGTCAGGTTAAGAGACTGCAGATATGGCGAACCTCAAACAGAATGTGGCGCAGCTTGGTCTCCTGTGTCCCCCTGCTTTAGTCCTCCAGCCATTCCTGCCAAGCTCAGCACTTCTGTTTCAGGCTGCCATGATCTTCCAGCCTGAATAAAGTTTCTTTTATATTATAGGTTTGACCCATCCGCCTTTCTACAAGGAAAAATTTTCTAAGTCTTTCTGGAAGTGGAACAAAGATATTTAATATAAAACTTCTCCAATTCCCTCATGTGTTTGTTTACCAGAGATAGGTCTTAAGACTTTATATTACTGATGCATCCCAATAATAGTGTTAGCTGAGATTACTAGTATATAAAAATGTTAAAAACAGCTCGGCTAACTTTTATTATCCTGTCATCAACACGCAGCATTAAACTGTATAGAAAACACTGGTTTAAGGACAATGATTCAGAAAGTCTGGGAAGAAATCTAGTTGGAGGCCCTTGGAAATAGATGATAAAGGTATGAACTAAGCTTTATAATTTGGCATTTGGGATAGATCCCAAAGTCAACAAAAGCTATAAAATTCTTTAGTATTCATAACCAATTCACTGAAATTGCCACATTTTCAAATCTATAGGTTTCCTGGCCTTGGAAAAGCATAATTATTATTTCTCCTGCCCACAGTCTCTCATTAAGGTGTTATTTTTTTTTTAAATTAATCTCAGCACAGAGCTACCAAACAGAATGCTCTTCTCCTAGTCTTGGCTCAATTGTCTACCTGCTCAGAGCCTCGGGGTTCAAACCTGGGCAGAGGCAAAGCCAGAGACACTCTGTTGTAACCTCTGGCTACAGCCACTCACCCGGGAGCGGGCATCCAACGTGGCAGTATCCAAAGCTGGGAACCAAGGTGTGGTCCGAGCTCCTTTGCACTCCAGGGTTGGGGGATTCCTGATGAGTCTCCCCAAAAGGGAGTCTGGAAGAAGATGGAAGGATAACCTGCTGCAAAGATCACTCTCTGTCAGCTTTCTGCTTGAAGGCACAGTGGAGCGAGAACAGGGGCGAGCCAAGTGTAGTTCTGCGCATCAAAGCTGTCCCTTTGAGCGCATGGAGACATTTACAATTCACATGTCAGCTTTGCCTGCCATAGTGTGCATTTCCAAAAGGTTTTTTCCTTGCCGATTATCAATCTTTTATCTTGTTATTTTTTGAGGCGGGGGGGAGTGATACCAGGAATTAAACTCAGGATCTCATGCTTGCCAGCCAGGCACTATACCAGTAAGCTATACCTAGCTCTATTTTGCTCTTTAATTTATTTATATTATGGGTTTCTCATAAAAAGAACCATGTAATATTTAAGCTTATATGTCTGATTATTTCACTTAGCATTATAGTCTCAAAGTGTACCTATTTTCCTATAAATGACCCAAGTTCATTTCTTCTTTATGGGAAAGTAGTACGCCATCATATATAAATACCAGAATTCCTTTATTCATTCATCTGTTGATGGACCCATAGGCTGCTTCCCACATCTGGCTATTGTGAATTGTGCTGCTATAAGAATGAGTATGCATGGATCACTGTAATATGATGCCTTCAACCCTTTTGGGAAGATATCTAGAAGGGAAATAAATAAGTGGAATGGAATTCCTATTTTTAGTTTTTAAAGGAATCTCCATGTTGATTTACATAATGGTTGTATTACTTTACCAACACTGTATTTGTTGTTACCTAATTTCTTAATGATAGCCAGTAAGATGAAATCTGAGTTGTTGTTGTTTGTTTTTTTTTTTAAGGTTTTTCAAGACAGGGTCTCACTTTGTGGTTCAGGCTGGCCCTCAGCTCAACCTCAAATTCACGTCACAGCAATCCTCCTGCCTCTGCCTCCCGAGTGCTGGGATGACAGGCGTGAGCCACCACGCCCGGCACTGTGGTATGTGGTACTAGTTGCTGCTGGGCATGAGTCTCCACACCCAGTATTGTATGTGGTTACCGGGGGATCGAACCCGGGTCCTTGCGCTTGCAAGACAGGCGCCGGAACCACTGAGCTAACTCCCCGGCCCGAAATCTGAGTTGTTTTAATTGCACTTGTCTATTGGCGAGCAAAGTTGAGCATTTCTTCCTGTACTAATTCACCATGTGCGCTTCTCTGAACTATTTGTTTCACCTGCCCATCTCTTGATTGAGTCCTTATTTTGGGGTAGTCTGATTTTTTTTTTTTTGAGTTCTTCACATATTCTAGATTCTTACTCCACTAAGAGAAAGAGTACCTGGCAAGAAATTTTCCCATTCTGTAGGTTGTCTCTGCATTCTGTTGGATGTTTTCTTTGTTTTGCAGAAGATCTTTGATTTGTTATGATCCCATTTGTTGATTCTTGGAGTAATCATTTATGCTATTGGGATTCTGTTCAGAAAATTTTTGCCTATGTTTTTAAGAGTTTTATCTATTTTATCTTCTAGTAGGTTAAATGTTTCTGTTAATATTAGATGTTTGGCCCATTTTTATTTTAGTTTAGTACGTGGTACACAGTCTTCTGTGTGTGGACAGCCAAGTCTCCCAGAACAGTTTGTCAGAGGTGATCTTTTCTCCAGAGCAAGTTTTTGGATCCTTTGTCAAAGACCAAGCAGCTGAAGGAGCTTAGAGTTATTTCTGCAGCCTCCACGTGGTTCCATGTCTGAGGTTGCTTTGTTTGCTGGTTGGTTGGTTTGCTGGTTGGTTGGTTTGTTTGTTTCCAATACCAGTGTAGCCATTTTTTAAAGTGAAATTAAAGGTAAGAGATTTAGCTCAGTAGTTCCAGCGCCTGCCTTGCAAGTGCAAGGTCCCGAGTTTGATCCCTCCTAACCACAACAATGCCAGGCGCCGTGACTCACACCTGTAAACCCTTCACTCAGGAGTCAGAGGCAGGAGGATTTCTGTGAGTTTGAGGCTCACCTGGGCTACATAGTGAGCTTGAGGCCAGCCTGAAGTACAAAGCAAGACTTTGTCTCAAAAAAAAAAAAATCCAAAACACTGATTTATAAAATTATCAAGGAGTATATACAAATACGCACCTCAGATGAAGACTTAGGAATGAATCAGTATGTGACCAAGGCTGACCAGCCACAAATCTGCATTTTACTAGCTCTACTGCAATCATCCCTCATCCCTTCCTGGTTAATTTAGTTTCAGTTCATTTTCCATATATCTACTGTGGAAAATTAGCGACCCATCTTCATGTGCCAACCGAACTATCTCTAGTTCTTAGAGATGCTACTTACTCAGAAAAGTTTCTGTTACCAGATTCTCCTGCTTCTTTCTTTCCACTACTCAGAACATATTTCTCACTTAGAGCTCAAAAATTAATGTATGGCCTTTGTCAATAACTTTTAATGAAGAGTGTCCACCACGTCTTTCAAGAATTTCCAATTTCTTTTCCTTTCTGTTTTCTCTGAAGACATTGGGTTTTGCCATCTTGCTGCTGCCCAGACTGCTCTTGAACCTCTGAGATCCAAGGCTTCTCCTGCTTCAGCCCCCCAGGAGTTGGTATAATAGACCCCACCAAGGTACTGAGCTTCGAGTTTCTTTTCTTTTTCTTTTTTATTCTCGCTTTGTAGTTCAGGCTGCTCCTGAACTCAGCCTCGAATTCTTGGCAATCTTCCTGCCTCTGCCTCCCGAGCGCTGGGATTACAGGCATGAGCCACTACACCTGGCACTGTGGTATGTAGTTACAAGGTATCAAACTCCAGACCTTGCACTTGCCAGGCAGATGCTGGAACCACTGAGCTAAATCCCCCAGCCCTTCAAGTTTCTTAAAATCACTTTACATCACTTCTTTTTCCTCCTCCAGCCTCATGTTCCTATTTCTCAAAGTGCCATCTTGCAGGTTGTCCTCAACCTCATATACACATGATGTTAGGTTTTCTGTGCTAAGATTATCTCTGAACAACGCCCTTCTCCAAAGAACATCCTGTTGATAAGCTGAGTTTGAAGAGTTTCATGGGTCACACGATCTGACATGAAGCAGTATATTTTAAACTATTATTAGCCTAGTCAGCCGGTAGGTTCGGGCTGTTTCA
>PVIR01042954.1:0-11982 GCA_004026965.1 Petromus typicus | reverse complement strand
AAAAAGGTAAGAAACTAGCCCAAGTCTATATGGATATCAGTTGAAGATCAAGGCTCAAAGTGGGATCTGCCTTTCTAGATATTCTAGCATATTCATTCTACTATATTAGATGATAGAATCAACCTCCCTTTCTCTGTATTTAAGGGCATAAGTCCTTCCCTGCATGAACCAGAAAGGAAGTTCAGATTCAAATGGATCAGTGACTGAAAGGAAGGAAGATCACGGAAAAATATCTCTGTGAAGGAGAATATAAGAATATGTCATGGTAAACAAAAGCTTATCCAATGATCAATCACAAAGGTACTATCAGTCAATTCCATGGAGAAAAGTTGGATCAGACAAATGCTTGTGAGATAATCTTTGTTTACTACAGAGAACCATGGTTTTATAAGAGCCTGGAGACACAGATTTGGATTCTCCTTTACCACTCATGAGTTCTGAGGCTGTGGGAAATTATCTTTACCTCTTGAGTATTAGTTTCTTAATATGCAAAACTGGAGAATGAAAACAACATCAGTTCATGTTGCTATGTGAAGGTTAACTGTGAAGATGCTTATCAAATATACAAAGCCTAGAACCAGGTAAGTGATTATCAAGTGGTAGCTCTTCTTGACTGTAAAAAGTACCAGAGAGGGGAAAACACTGATAAGGTGTGCTTTTATGACATCAGTGCCCTGCCCACAGAGCTGTGGTCTTCCCATTGTCATGCTAAGGACATGCCAGCTCTCATATCTCTTCTTGAGATCTTCCTCTAAAGCTGAGTAAAGATGCTTCACAGGCTGGATATGCTGGATGCTTAATACCCTCTCTCAACAGAAGCCTTCCACCAAAGTCTGATGGGAGGGGCTGTACAAATACCCAACCCCTTCTCCACATGGACAAACCTGAGGGTTTGTCTACATGTTAAGAGTTCCCAGCCAGAGTAACTAGCTGCTTTTGTTGTCCACCAACTCACTTCTTGACTCCTGTAATACAAACACACTCTTCAGACCTGAGTCTATCCCCGGGTCTACTTCTGGCATGCTCAAATTCAGACCAAGGGAACCAAGAATGCTGCAGTACTGTATCTATTTCAACAAAGGTTATTTTTTTCAATCAAAGAAGTCATCCATATTCAGGTAAATTTTTCCCCCAAACAATGGCAGTAGTCTCTCTGGGCAATTTTGAGTGGACTTAATTCCATGCATTTATAGAGAAATCATTCATCCTGCAATCTAGCTAGCAATGTGGAACCACAAACCCCTGAACACAGATTGGGAAACTGCCCTTGTTCCCTTTTCATGGTGCTGAAGTGGATCCAACACCCAGAAGAAGCTCCTTGTTTTCCACTTTAGAGTTCTTTTTCTCATGTTCATATTGGCAGGAGATTTTAAACAATCATCCCACAAGCTTTTCTCCTGGAAGGGAACAGGCATTCTTTGGAATGAAAGAGCCTTGATCATTAGTTACGTCGATGTTTGGCCTGGCGGAGCACTGAAATGTAATTTGATGAACTAGAAACATATTTTTGTATCAATAATAAAAAACCACGACATCAGTGCTGCTCGTGCCTCTGAGCCAGCAGCTACTGTAGAAAGCACAGTGATCTCATGAATAATGTAGTGTGCAGGCCTCAAACATGGCAGCAGATAGGAGACTGAGCTGTAGCACACAACTTGCATTTGTTGCTCCCGAGGGATGATCAAGGCTGTGTCAGTAATGAATTCTCATTAAAGAAAATAAAATATTCATGGTAAATATCCCTGTGGGGTTCAGGATTATATGCTTTTGTTGTACTTCATCATTCCTCAAAATGTCCCATGGTGCCAACATAGAGACAGAATGTTTGAAAGGATGACCTTAGGGGCCAGTCTAGGTGCTTTACTGCTTATGTTCTATGTCTCCTTATAATCCAGAGAAATTCAGACCAGCAAGTTGATGAAAACATAAACCCACTTGAAGATACCTCGCACAGACCCATAATAGTTAGAAAGCACACACATTCCCTCAGTTCCCTTTGGAAGGTTAAGGCTTCATGCAGCATTTTCTTAGGAAAAATGCAATTAAAATAGTTCCTTTATGTAGTAATTCCCTGCAGAAATCTGCACTGGACATTTTTACTTTTCGAGCATTTATTTTATAAAAGATGAAGTGTGCCTGCTAAATGACTGGAGCTTTCCAAACCAGTGACATTTTTAAATGTTAAATCAGAAAATCTCAGAGCTAGAAGTAACCTTTTTGTCTTCTATTGACCTATACATGGGAAGATGGTAGCAGGAAGAACTGGAAAGAGGTACAAAGATTGCTGCTTCCTCTGAAAATCCTCTCTCTTTCTTTCTCATGTTATTCCATAGTTGTTCCTTTCAGGGACAGGAAACAGGACTCATCTCTTATCAGTAGACTCAGAATGACCAGCTGAGTCTGAGTGGAAGAGCACCTCCATTCACTGACAATGTCTGCCATGGTTATAAGAATGTGAATGGGGACATGTGTCCTATTTCTCTGCATGGAAGATTTTACAACAAAGTTCTGAAATGCAGGCATACGTGGACTCCTTAGTCCTCATGACAGTGATCCCTACCATCGTGTCCTTTGGCCTGTATCTTTTCTAGACTCAAATCCACTTACAAGGAGAGAAACAGACTAAAGGATAAAGAATATAGGTTAGGTTATTGGTATTCATAAAATATCAGCTTGAAATCTAGTCTCCAATTATAAATAAGTATCTAAGAAAAGTCATAGTGAATTTCAAGTAGACAAAATATCAGATAATTCATTTGGGAAAATCAAACTTGTCAACTCTGTACTTTGCAACCCCTGGACTCTTCCTTGAAGGTAAATGCAAATGTTACCCTCAGGAAATTACTTGTGCTTTCATGCTACCATGTATTACATCTCTTTTGATCATTTGGATGTAGTTTTAGAATAAAGCAAGCACTTAAGAATTTATCAATTACTCTTTTAAGTGTAGACCTGAACTCAATATTTTTTTGTTGGATAGTTATTGTGTGTCAAAAATCTAGATTCTAAATATTATGAAACTACCTTTTAGAAAATATCTACCACTGAAGATGAAAAGACTCAGGTATTAAGAGAAAAACATAATTAATCCAAATAATAATAACACTATTTTCATCTATTCTTTTTTTCCATTTTGGGGTTACTACTGGGCTTTTTGATTATATATTATAGGCTTAAATGAAAAAAATCCCAGTGCCTTTCACTTTGACAAGGTGTTTTAGTTTCAAACTAGATTTTTAAAGCCTAGACCAAGAACAGGAACTTGTGCAAGGGCTACATCTTAGGAAGATCACTGTGCTGTTTTTCAGTTACCATGGAAGTAGGAAGATGTAGTGTCTGCTTATCAGTGGGTAGTAATTTCTTATTGTATATTTGACTACATGGAGGTTACACTGAGGAGACTTCTTCGGAAAAGTCTTGAAATCTTTCTATAAAGGAGTTGGATTATTGGAGTTTTGGCTCTTGTGGCGACTCTAGGATTCAGGCTTTCCTGGAATAACTGTGTGTTGTCCACTGTGGTGGCAGTATGCTTTCTTCTAGGAGGCTTGTTTTGATGGTGTCCTTAGTCTTGGATGTGGTATTTGTAGGATTTTAATGGAAAGTCTAAGCATTCTGTCTAGCTCATTTACCTCTAGAAACTCCCAATTTCCCCTTCAACTATTCAGTCTTCTAGCTGACCTCTCCCTCTGGCCTTTTGGAATCTTCCCTAAATATGCAGAGTTCAGGGGTCTGTCAAGGTCTCGTGGGGCATTTCAATGCCAATTTCAGGGCTTTCCTTCTGTGACTTCTTTAATTCTGACATTTTCCCAAATTTTTAGCTGCTGTGGGAGCTCCAGACTCTAATTGCTGATACCTCAGCTCATTGAAGTCACTGCTTCTGCTTGAGTTTGGGTCCTCAAAGATTGTACTCATGGGAGTTCCCAGGGGGCAAATCCATTGCTGAGCCTCTCCTCTATGTAACATCCTTCTTTCAGAGCTCATACTGCTTCTAGCCTCTGCTTGCTTCACTCACTTTCTAGAGCTTGAATTTACTGTCATTTTTTGTCTTTTAAAAAAATTCTACCTACAAGAGTATTAATCCAGTACAATTTACTCTACCTCAGTGAAAGTCAGATTATATTCATTGTCACTGCTTGCTAAAAGAAAATTTATAGCAAACCAAATTCACATGCAGATTTCCAAAACTTGCTATTAGTCACATTAAGTTGGACTGGAACTAATGCAGCATGAAGTAGCTGTCTGGCCCAGTAGTAAATAAAGACCCAGGGAAGATGAAGCTTGTTGGAATGGGCTGTCAAAACAGGAAGGGAGACTGGAAAGTAACCTCATTTCATGCTAAAGTACATGGTACACTGAGGATTAGATAGAAGGAGCACCGAGTACAGCAGGAGGTTACAGGAAGAGATGCAATGGCATCCCAAAGCCCTAGGCCATAAATATTTCAAGGTCAAACCATTCCAAAGAGCTTCTGTGGCTGCCCTGATGTCTCTGACAGGTGATGCTAGAGGCTCTTAGACACAGATTTGTGTTCTGAAGCAAGAAGACATTGGAGACCATTTACAGCCAAGGGAGAGAAATCACATTCTAGTTTCTTTCAGAATCAGGAGGATTTCTTATATGTTTCCCATCAGGGTCAGATTTTGATCTCCCACATAAAGTCAGCAAGTTGAAATTCACAGCAATAGAAAGTGGGAGTTTCAGAAATGTTTTTCAAGTCCAGACAAATTTGTGAAGCTTCATGAAAAGGAAATAAATGCAAGCAGCAAGCAAAATTTTTGACAAAGTCTAGCCATAACATAAAACACATAAACGTGTTATTGCTTATATTTTTAAAATTTTTTTCACTTATATATTTTTTAAAGAAAGTAAAAGATTGTAACAAAAAAGTAAGGAAACAAATTTTATATATATGGGGGGGTGGTAGGGTGGGTAGGGTTATGGGAAAAAATGAGAATTAAGTTGTGTCTTATACTGGTACAAATCCCCATTATGGAGTGCAATCATGATGTGTATATTTAATGTACCAATAAAGATAATTAAAAAAAAAAAGAAAAAGAAAGTAAAAGAAAATTATGCCTTGTCCTTAAGTTAGTTGAGATTGAGATAAAAAAAAATCACAGTTCAAGGTGAGAAAGAAAAGGCAAAACAAAGTAGGAAGAAAAGTTTTCACATTATGTTAGTCTTACATCAGAGAATAGATCTCCCTTCCAAGGCAGAGCTTTGGGTTTGTGTTGTTTGTTATCTTTGTGTCCTTCATGGGATTATGTTTCACTGCAGAATTGCTGGGATTGAAAGCAAATGATAAAATAATCAATGCAATTATTCTGAGGCAAAATCATATACAGGCAGAAGGAGCAACATATAATGACCTTGATCATGATTGGTCATATGGCTATATATGTATTTACTGTCATGAACAAGGACACATCTCAGGTCACATGACTGAAAAGCTGATCAAAAAGTAAATATTCCTTTCCCAGCTCCACATCCTGGAAGAAGCTGGATGGAAGTTCATCCTCTGGCTGATTCTTAGATTTGAATTCACATAGTAGGTAGAGTAAAATGATATGGCAGATATTTAAAGACTAGAGAAAAATTTCTTATTATGAATTTCTTTGATTTTTTTCTCATAAACATTAAATTTCAGGCCATTTCATATAGATCTATGGAGAAAATCTATTCAAGTAATTATTTTAAAAAATGATCCTTTCAATGTTTGAGCCACTTTTTGAATACAAATAACATTATATTCAATAAGAGACCCTAATGTTTACATTTTCTCGAATTGCTCAAACAGATATGATTAGTCCATCAAACCAATCTGCATAAACATTTCTGGTCTCCTAGGTAACACTCGGATGAGGAGCAGAGCACAAGGACTGCTTTCGCAGCAAACCCGAGGGGGATCCAGGACTGAGGCAGCAGGGCCGGGCCTCACAGCTTCGGGGGGGCCACAGTCTAGGGTCCCTGGCAGACAGCTGCCAAGAACAGCAGCCTGTGCTCTGAGTGCACAACACAGAAGCAAATCAAGTCGCTTCTTCTCAGCAATTTCAGGCAAATGGCTCTTCCCAAGGATACAAGGTTCCTTTGAGGAAGATCCAGTGTCAGAACTACTCGGTGTTTTCATGACCACTGTTACATCCTGTAATTGACTTTTCAGGGACACAGATGTGCACACTTTTCACCATCAATTTAACTCAAGAGTCCAAGATACAGTTGCTATATTGGCCCTGTTGTTTTCAATCCTCACAGGATATTAAAGGAACACACAATATGGAGTTGGCCTTGCAGAGTATCCAGCTTAGTTGGGCAAGCTATATTCACACACACACACACACACACACACACACACACACACACACACACACCAGACACACCACAAACTGAAGGATGACAGAGGGCAAGCTATGCCCCAAACCATGTCTACATGCATATATATGTACACACACATGTCCATGCATATGCACAGCAAGATACACCCACACCTGTATTTATGCCTGTTTATACACAGATGCACACACATGCAATGAATTGAATGTTTCTTCCTCATGGTACACTGCAAGCCTAACTCCAAGGTGATGGTGTTAGAAGATGGGCTTTTGGGAGGTAATTAAGCAAGGGGAATCTCCCCTTCTGAGGAGATCACTAGTAAGCTGGCTTCCCTGCCGTCTCCACAACCATAGGAGGACACAGAAGTAGGTGGAGAGGTCTCTCGCCCACACATGGCAATAATGTGGCTTAATTCTAGTTTCCAGACTGTCCAAAACAAATTTCAGCTGCCTATAAATGGGCCAGTACAGTACCTCACAGCAGAAACCGTAACCAAGCAGTATGAGGGCCTACTGCACATATATGCTCATGCATAAAAATCATTGCCAGTCTCAGTGACTGAAGTCAGCACGAACACGCGGTTATCACAGCTCACATTCTGGGTCGGCTGGGCTCAGGTAAGCCTCACACTCAGCTGCTCCCAGGGCTGCCATCATGCAATGGCCAGTCCAGGCACCGCAAAGGTCCATTCTCTTCACCAGTCAGGTATACATTATGAGCACATTCATCACTTAGAATTTGTACCTGTTCATGATGTATCTTGGTTCTCATTTTTTCCCAGTCCCCTCCAGAAGGAAAAGACTTCCCCAGGAATCAGAAAGAGCAGATGGAGCAGCATGACTTCGTGGTACACTGGAACCCAGAATGGCTCTGAGCTGTAGACTTGGGAGATTTCCTGATTCACCTTTTAAAGCACCACAGGTACCAGAGGACTCAGTCTGGCATTTTGCGCCTTGCTACGGGCCTGGTAGGGAATGTCTCTGTTCGATACAGAGTTTGCTGTTCAGGTGGAATTGTCCTACCTTTTCTCTCTGGAAAGGCCTGGCTGGGAATTCTGGTTGGCAACATCCTCCTGTGTCTTGACGTTTGTTCTGGGCTGACAACAAGCCAGAAATCACCTCGGCCTCTCCTGATGCTTGATTTGTGTCCTGGTGAAAAGCATGGGCACATTTGCACTGAGTCACTCTGTGGCAGGGCTGCATGTTATCCTTTGCACAGTGTATGGCCCTGGGATGCTACATCCTAATATTCACAAGAGTGAGGCAAGAAATCTTGCTTTTGAAGTTTGTGAAAGATCTCAAGTGACAACAAAATGAGGTGAGACGCAAGAAGAGCTGTCTGTTAGTGTGTTTCTGAATGTCCTAATTGCTCACTACAAACGGAGGCACCTCCACACCTAGCAGCTCACACCGTGCTGCACCCGGTGCCCTCCCGAGCCGAGGGGCACTGCTAGGGGCTTTGCTCATTTCTGTGCCCTTCCTGGCTCCCCAGTGTCCCTGTTGCCAATGCCTGCTCTCACCAAGTTTTCCAAGGCATGCTTTTGGCCTCACTTTCCCATGCACACTGGTGCTGGCTCACCCGGGAGACACAGTTGCTGCCTCTTCCTCAAACACTTCCTGCTCATCCCCAAAGAATCCTGAGCTATAGTGATGCAGAGACCAGACCCAAACCTCAGGCATGCAGTCTGGTAGGTGGGCAGCAGGCGGCACCTTGCTCTCCACACTCCTCTGCAGCACCTGTACATGCTTGGTTTGGGAACTTACGCAGTCTTGTGGGTCCTTGCTGTGCTGAGAGGGGCTGGCTGGTGTTAAGGATGGACAGATGCTAGAGAAGACTCACTCTGGGCAGCCATCAGTGGGAAGGAAGGCAGGAAGGCTGGAGATGAGCAGGGAGTGCAAAAGCTGCAGGAATAATTACTCGCGGCCCAACTTTCCACTGCCCGTGCCAGACAAGGGAGCTGGGTGACCCGGAGGCATGTCTAACTTGTCTGAACCATGAGCAGGCGGCTGCAGGACTGTCTTCCCAGCATTTTCCTGGGCTTGAATGTGTTCCAGACATTTCTGGGTTCATTCGTCACATAATTTTTAAAAAATCTTATTTTTCCTGGGAAGCTCACATCCAAATAGCCCTGAGAGCAGAATTTGTGGTTACATCTTTGTTGGAAACAGACACTCACTCAGGTGGCAGCAAGGTGCCCCACCCCAACCCGATGGAGACTTATTTGGATATTAGGACCAGCAGGATGGATGAGAATGGCAACTTGGAGTGGGAATGGGAAATACTGTCATTTTTGCTGACCATTTCCAAATCACAGAAAGGCAAGAAGCAGAGAAGTGGTGAGAAGCCCAATAAACTGGCTTGGGGCAAGACAAGGCGTCCAGGGGAGGAGAGTCATCCAGACGTCTTCCTCATGAAAGGTAAGGACCACACACATTTCAGCCAGCCTTGCCATTCCTAGGGCAACTCTGCCATGAAACAAATGGAATCGGTTCTTCTGCCCACACATTTTGAGGAGCCTGGCAGCACACCTGAGTGGCTGCTTCTGTAGCTGGCAATGGAGGATGCTGGAGGAGGCATTTGTCAGACCGACTATGTGAGCACATCCTCTTCATCCCACATACAGCATTTCTGAGGGCTGCTAAGGAATATGTCCTGGAAGGCAAAGAGAGCTCTCATGGCAGATGAATGACGCCTCCATGTAAGTGTGCAGCCCAGGCAGGATGACATGGCTTTCTGCCCCTGTCCCAGTAGCTGCTGTGTGGGCCCAGAAGCCTTCACAAGCTGATGTCCCCATTATCAGCTGTGGGACAGCTCTGTGGTGACATTCTGGGCCCAGGGTTGCTCTGGGATCAGGCTGGGGCCAGTCTTTGACCAAGATCTCCTCTGTGCTGGCTCCTTCTATGGAGTCCACATCTCTTGCCCGCTTCTCCTGAGAAATCTCCACCAATAATTCAACTCATACAGGAATCTCTGCCTTAGGGGCCCAACCCAAGACAAACGCTGGGCAACTATCACTTCAAGTCTTCACAGGAGAGGGCAATCCTCAAAAGATACAAGGCACACCAGGCTGGAAGTTCATTTCTGGCCACTTGGGACTGACCACCACAAGCTTTGCTTCCTCTAATCCCTCTGAATCACTGCAGCCTCATGTTGGACCACTTGTTCTAGCTGCTTCTGTTCCAATCTAAACCCTGCATAGGAGCAAAGCTGCCATCCAGGCTGTGTGCCTTGGAAACCGACTGGCAGCAAGGAATCAAATTCAGATTTGGCACCAAGGAATACGTGTGCTTGTTCTTCCCCCTAAACATCTCTGGGATAGTTAAAATAAGGGAGGATTTTCATCTCCAAAATCTCCCTTTGAAGACTAAAGAGAAATCTCAATGGAAGTTACATATTTTAGTAAGAAATTTCTTTCCAAAGTGATTCCATCCCTTTCAAGGTAAAGGGCTTGGATGGAATGGGACGCTTGTGTGGAGGTGCCCCACAGATCCAGATTTGCAGTTTGCTCAGCTGACTTTGTAGACTGAACCTTCTTACTGGGGAAGCTTCTCTGTTGAAAGTCTGTTCTCCTACATCAAACAAACCAAAATGCTCTAAATGTTTTCCTGGGAAGGACTGGCCTGGGCAGGCCAGGCCTGCAGATGGACTATCCCAGAGCCTAGACACTCAGGTAGCTCAGGTGACTTCTCTGTTACTCGCACACAGGCCTGTGGCCAAGGTGGAAAACCAGAGACCGCTCACTCTTGGGAAGAACTGTGAGCTATTCAACTCATAATGCAACAAGCCAAACATAGAAGCCAAGAGCTAAGGTGTCCAACAAGCAAGTCAAAGAGACTATTTCCTTCCAAACTAGGTGCTGGAGGAGCCACAGGGGCAGAGCAGAGTGATCCATCCCCAGAACATACCTAAGCCATCAGCCTTGCTTTAATGTTTCTAGGGTATGGAGAGCTGACCACGTCTCTCTTTGGGGAAGGAAGCAGTGGACCAGCTGATGTTCGACCTGAGTTTTGTTCTTGATCCACCCCAGAATAGCCACCTCTAACTCAGCTCTCTGACTTTCCAGTCACGGGTTCCTGTGTTGCAATCCATCCTCTTTCCTGAGACTGTGCCCAAACTTTCTTGTTACACATCTGCCAGCTCATCTGCTGGCTGTGCTATGGTGCTGTTTCAAGGCTGCCCTCAGAACACAGAACACCACTCATCAGTGTGCCTGGAGCAGAAGATGCCTGGCTGTTGCTCTATAGTACAGGCCTAGTACTTGGCTGGTCATCCAGCACAAGTTTTGGAGGGCCTACCCAGCACCGTGCACTGTCCATCTATAAACAGACACACAGTATCTATTGTTTGTTTATCTTTCTAATTCTTCTCTTTGACCCATCACAACACCCTGCATATCCTCCAAGGCAAGTATGTTGGATCTTTGGACTTTGGGCACCCCCCAGATCAGTCATCAGAGGTGAGATGTAAGATGACAGCTGGTGCTGAGAACAACAGAGATGGCTGGCAGGGAAAGGGCCCTGTGAAGCTTCCCCATTGAACTGGCTACCTGGTCAGTTTGTGCTGATTCCTGTCACCATGACGACGAGGCGAGACCCAACCATTTAATTCAAAGAGCTATCCACCAGACCCTTCAAGCAACCTCAGGGTCAGAAATAATTCCATGCCTAAGTCAGATAGTAGCAATTAGAAACAGGAAATGTTACCTGAAAGATTGGAAGTGTGGTACTCTTAGCTGCCTCCTAATGTACAGGGCTGCTAAACCTCTGTTCCTATGGCTGGATATAGCGACAGCTTCAAGGACCTAGAGCAGGAAATTCCACCCAGTTTGTGAGTTTCTTGGGATGACTGAGATGATATTAAGCCATTCAAAAACAATTTTTAAAAATTGTTAATAGTTACTTAAATATTATAAAAATATTTATCTTGCTAATGTAAGAGATAATAAAATCATCTGTGAAAATTAATGTTTTTTGAAAGTGAATTTATGTAAGTATGTATGAAAGATAGAATATTCCAATCTAAGGAGTGTATGGATACGATCAACATAAAAATATAAAGTCCAGAAACTCTCAGTATTAGACTCTTGACCTAAGGATTATAGTGATTGGGGGGAGGCTGATCTACCATGTCTGAAACTCCCAGGATTCTCTGCTCTCAGAATGGCCAAGATGGCAACCCTGGTTGAACAGAGGCACAGACAGAACCCTGGTTTCAAGCCAGGCAGACACTGTCTCAATCTGTCTTTCAAACACCCTGGCAGATAATGTGTAACTGTCACCACTGCACACTGGGGGAGATTCTAGTCTAAAACACAAATAACTTTCCTAAAGCCACAGAACTCAAACAGTCAGACTGAAAATCTAGCTTTTCCCAAGCCTATCCTCTCTACAAAGTGCTGTCCTGCTTCCCATAAGGCACTTCATCTTCCTTGAAGGTGAGGAGAGTACGCATGAGCATCCTCTGTCTGGAGGCCTCAAGTCACCCATGTCCTGTTGGCTTCATATGGGGGACACAGTGGACAAGGACGGATCTCTCCAGCCCCCGCTTTCACCTGCACCCTTCCCCTTTACTACACTTTCAGCTTCCCAAAACAACACCTGCCCCTGCCTTCAAATGACAGACCCAGGGCCCTTAATATTGTGGAAGGCAGGC
>PVIR01042953.1:0-11982 GCA_004026965.1 Petromus typicus | reverse complement strand
AATACTGGGTGTGGAGACTCACCCCAGCGGCAACCAATACCACATACCAGTGCCGGGCGTGGTGGCTCATGCCTGTAATCCCAGCACTCGGGAGGCAGAGGCAGGAGGATTGCTGTGATGTGAGTTTGAGGCTGAGCTCAGGGCCAGCCTGAACCACAAAGCGAGACCCTGTCTCAAAAAACCTTAAAAAAAAAAAAATTTTAAAAAAGAAGTATAAGGGCTGGGGTGAGCTGTGGTGAGGCATGATTGTAATTCCAATACCTGAGAGACTAAGGCAGGACGATTGCCTCCACATTGAGTCCCACTAAAATGGGACAAAACAAAACAGATTAAAAAAAAAACACTAAAAAAACAAACAAATAGGGCCGAGGTTTTAGCTTGGTGGTTCTGGCAAACTCAAGGTCCTGAGTTCAGTCCCCGGTAACCACATAGCACAGTGCCAAATGTGGAGGCTCACGCCTGTAATCCCAGCACTTGGGAGGCAGATGCAGGAAGATTACTGTGAGTTTGAGGCTGGCCTCGGGTACATAGTGAGTTCAGGGTCAGTCTGAATTACAAAGCGAGACCTTGTCTCCAAAAAAAAAAAAAAGATAAAATAAAATAATAAGCTAGGATTGTAACTTAGTGAAAGGCCATAGGTCCAATCTCCAGGATCACAAAAAATAAATACATTTTTAAAAATTACATCAAATACTTTCAACTGCATTCTTCAGGCAGTTGGAAACCATGATAGTTCTTCGAAACAAGGATATCCTGGTATGATCTGGGGTTCAGGGCAACCTGGGAACTTTATATAAAGGAATAAGAGGGGAAGGAGTGTAAGCAAGGAGATCAGTGAAGACAGCATTATTCACACAAAGGGATAAACAGCACATGACTCCACCTATGGGAAGTACTTAAAATAGTCCAGATTCTTGGAGAAAGGAAGTAGCATGGTGGTTGCCAGGGACTGGAGAGGAGGAAACATCCCTCCACCCCTCCCTTGTATCAGGAGTTGAACTCAGGACCTTGCTCTTGCCACACAGGCTCAGCACCCCTAAGCTATCTCTCTGGGCCCAAGCATCACTCTTTAATGGAGGCAGAGTTTCAGTTTGGAAGGTGATGCTGGAAATGGTTGGTGATGATGGTTGCACAACAATGTGAATGTACTTAATGCCACTGAACTGTACTTTTTTTTTTTTAGGTCTTTTGGAGACAGGGTCTCGCTTTTGTGGTTCAGGCTGGCCCTGAGCTCAGCCTCAAACTCACATCACAGCAATCCTCCTGCCTCTGTCTCCCGAGTGCTGGGATTACAGGCGTGAGCCACCACGCCCGGCACTGTGGTATGTGGTACTGGTTGCTGCTGGGTGTGAGTCTCCACACCCAGTATTGTTATGTGGTGACCGGGGAATCGAACCCGGGTCCTTGCGCTTGCGAGACAGGCGCCGGAACCACTGAGCTAACTCCCCGGCCCTGTACTTTTTTTTTTTTTTTTTTTGAGACAGGGTCTCGCTTTGTGGTTCAGGCTGGCCCTGAGCTCAGCCTCAAACTCACATCACAATCCTCCTGCCTCTGCCTCCCGAGTGCTGGGATTACAGGCGTGAGCCACCATGCCCGGCACTGTGGTATGTGGTACTGATTGCTGCTAGGGTGAGTCTTCACGCCCAGTACTGTTATGTGGTTACCGAGATCGAACCCGGGTCCTTGCGCTTGCAAGACAGGCGCCGGATCCACTGAGCTATATCCCCGGCTCTGAACTGTGCATTTTTAAAAATAGTTAAATGAAAACTTCCCTGTTATATACAATTACTTAAAAAAAAAAAAAAGGAAGCCATTCTGGTGGTGTTGCTGCCCCAGAAGCACATTGGCAGTGGGATTGCGGGGAGTGAGTAGGTTAGAGATCAACTGCAGGGGTGGGGAGGGATGGATAGATTGACTCCTGATTAGATATACTGCCAGACAGAGACTGGCTTGCAGAAGTTTAGTGAAGCTGTTCCAAACCTTAAATAAGCATGAGAATCAACCACCCTGGCAAGTTTTAATAAAATAAAGATTATTACACTTTCACCAGGTTTATGATACTTCTGGTTTAGCTCCTGGATGGCTAGAAAAATCTCATCCTAATACCTAAAACAGTGAGCAGAGAATGAGGAGATTACAGATGATGAAGATTAATTCACATTTGGGTGAGTTGGAAGGATCAGGACAGTACTCCATTAGAAGGGATTAGAGCCAACAAAAAATGATGGTTCTGGCCAAGGAATGAGAGGATAAAGTGAGAAATGCTAAGGTTAGAGCCTTGGACAGAACCTACATTGTAGGAATAGGAAGAAAAAAAAACACTCAGAATTAAGTGGTCAGAAAAGAGGAATGGTAGGATGTACTGTCAGAGACACTGGTGTGATTTTGGTAAGGTTGGAAAAGGGGTGCTTGGGTTGGAGAAAAAGACATTGTTATTTTAGAAGCTATGAAGTAGTGAAAGAAGAAAGTAAAATCAGCAAGAAGGACCTAGTGGTTTTTCAAGGAGTAGTGAGAAGTAGGGGCCAAGACAGGGTTAACTGGATCAAGGCAGGGCTTTTCCGGGTGGAATAAAGTTGCTAGTATTTTAGGCCAGTGTTTCTATGGCATATTTTTCTCCTATTGGTTTTACTGTCTCTCTGTTTTGATGTTCCTTTTCTTCTCCCCAGCTCTCCAATAGTGGAATGTCTTCTTCCTCCTCCATGCTCCTGTCCTTGGTGATTGGTCTGGAGTTATCATTTACACCTCTAGCCCACACCTGCTTTTCTACCTGCCCTCTGTCCCAGGAGGCTACGCTGCATGAACCCTATCAGCAGAATTCCTTGGCCTTCAGTCTTGTTGGGCCAGTAAGGGAAAAGGAGGAGAATGAGGTTGAAGTATTTATTTCCTCAGCTCCTAATCTGCAAGATTTCCTCAGTTGGCTGAATTGACTCAAGGTCACTTCTCTCATCAGTCTCTTCAGGGCCCTCTTCTTCTGGATCTGGTAGCAATTTCCTCTCCCTGCCCTTCCACTGGGGTATAGAAACAGCCACTGTATTAATAGTCCTGGAGTACTATACTGCTTTTCTTTGCTCTTAACTATATAAATTGTCACTTTATTAAATCTTGTACTATCTGTGTCCTTTGGAAACCCTGCCTGAGACAGTGATTTGATCCTACTTTAAATATTACCATATGCTAGTACCTCCCAAAGTTATGTCTCCAGCTCAAACCTGTTTCCTGGATGGCAGAACCAAGTATCTATCTGCTAGATTTGCTTGACTAATGTGTATCTCAAGTGCCAGATTTTTCCTCCTAAACCTGTCAGTGGCTAAGTGCCAGTTCCTTCCAGTTGTTCAGGACAAAAGTCTTCAAATTGTTCTGGACTCTTGTCTCTCTTCCCTATCTAATCTGTTGGAACATCTAAGTAGATCTACGTGCAGTAGATACATGAAATATGACCACTTCCCACTGCCTGTATTCCTGTCACCCTTGTCTGTCTCGCATCTTCTCTCATCTCTGATAACGTCCCAGCTAGTCTTTCAGCTTCTGCACTTGCCCTCTTTCATTCTGTTTTCAGCACTTCTGTTGAATATTTGCTGATGGCTTTTTTCAGATTAAAAGCCAACATCCTTGAGTGACCTAAGAGGCCTTGCATAATCTGCTTCCCAATTCCTTTAGCTTTGTAACCCTGTTTTCTATTACTTTACTCCAGTGACACTGACCTTCCTTACTGCTTTAAAACTCTATGGCTGGGGCCGGGGATTTAGCTCAGTGGTTCCGGCGCCTGTCTTGCAAGCGCAAGGACCTGGGTTCGATCCTCAGTAACCACATACCATACTGGGCGTGGAAACTCACCCCAGCAGCAACCAGTACCACATACCACAGTGCCGGGCGTGGTGGCTCACGCCTGTAATCCCAGTACTCGGGAGGCAGAGGCAGGAGGATTGCTGTGATGTGAGTTTGAGGCTGAGCTCAGGGCCAGCCTGAATTACAAAGCAAGACCCTGTCTCAAAAAACCTAAAAAAATCTCTGTGGCTGACTTGAGAGGCAGAGGCAAGAGGATTGCTATGAGTTCAAGGCCAGCCTGGGTTAAATAGTGAGTTCAGGGCCAGCCTGAACTACAGAGCAAGACTCTGTCTCAAAAAAAACTACAATAATAATAATAATAAAGTTTAAAAAATAAAATTCTATGGCTGGAATGTTTCTCTAGATAGCCACCTTACCAACTCTCTTATCTCTTTCAAGTCTTCATTCAGATATTTTATCATAATACTTAACATCTTCTATTTTATCCCAGACTGTCACACTGTCTCTTTGTAATCATCTCCCCCAATCCCTGGAGCCACTGATCATATCTTTTATTTTTTTTCTGTGTGGTAATGGTGATTGAGCCCAAGATCTTTGCACTGAGCCACATATTAGTCCTTTCTTTATTTTGAGACAGGATCTTGCTAATTTACCCAGTTGTCTGGGCTAGGCTTGAATTTGTGATTCACCTGCCTCGGGCTCCTAGTGCTAGGTCGCAAGTGTACACTACTATCATGTCTGGCTTTTTTACTGATTTTTGATCAGCCTATAGTTTGTGGGTCTCTTCAGTAGTGGAATCATGATATATTATTTTCATATTGGCTTCCCTGGCTCTGCATAATTGAGATCCATCTAAGTAGATGAATTTTATCAAGAATTCATTCCTTTTTATTGTTGTCTTAAGTTACTTTTCTCATTGCTGATACCAAATATGTGATACCTAAAGTTAAAGGAGGAAAGGTTTATTGTATCTCACAATTTATAGAAGTTTCAGTCCAGAGTTGGCTGACTCTAAGGCAGGGCAACATGGCAGAGGAGAGGCAGTCCATGGCAGGGTAGACAGTATGCAATAGCAGTAAGCAGTGAAGCAGGCCTCCCCTTCCTTTCTATTGCATCCAGGATACAAGCTTTTCAGGTGATGCCAACTGCACCCAGCATAGACCTTTGCATTATCTCTACTCAAAACCATGCTAATGCCAACAGGTAAACTAATTTAGTACCATTACCCTTAATCTGAATATCATACATCCTAGATCCAGCCAGCTCTGAAAAGCCCCACCCAGAAGCACATTAGGCTTTAGAGAGACACCAGATATGAGCTGTAACAATTTCTGAGTAGTATTTTATTCTGTAATTCTACTAGTTTATCCATTTACCTACTGAAAGAAATTTCGGTTGTTTCCAGTTCTGTAACTAATGAATAAAGCTACTTAAAACATTTGTGTAAAGGATTTTGTGGGAACATGTCTTCATTTTTCATAATTTTTTTTACTACTTTATTGACATATTGTGTTCACTGCTGTGTTATTCTGTGTTCCTGAAACAGTTCCTGGCTTACAGTGGGGGCTTAATAAATTAGTGAATGTGTTATACAATTTAAAGTGAACTTTGTAGTGAACGCAGGGACTCTGAAGTCTTAACATCGCCAAGCTTCAGACTGTGGTCTATTTATCTCCACATAGTCAGTAGTCAAACAGAAAGACACCTACAAATTGAGAATGTATCCTGGTACAAAAAAAGAATAGAAGAAGAAAATTGAGAATGTAAAAGGCCTTTCACTGAAAGTAAAGCAATTCTGCTTTAATGTTTTTCAAGGCCATCTATCAGATTCCAGATTTGGGTGGGGGGAATTTGGGATGAGAATACTTGGAGGAATACTTTCACAATGATGTCAGCCTAATTCCTTCCTGTGAAGAATTTAAAACCGTATCTTCCACCCTAAGGATAATCTAGAAGCAAACTTGCTTGAAAAAGCAGGACAAGTAATAGAACTTCACATTTTGTGACCAACTTAGTTTCACTTAATTCAGTAAAGATCATCTACTAGGTTAAGAAAACAATAAAAAAGAAATAACAAAGAGTATAATGATTATATAAGAGGTTTTTTTTTAAGGAAAGGTATGAACTTCCCTGAATATGTATATTTATTTATTTATTTATTTTTAGGTTTTTTGAGACAGGGTCTTGCTTTGTGGTTCAGGCTGGCCCTGAGCTCAGCCTCAAACTCACATCACAACAATCCTCCTGCCTCTGCCTCCTAAGTGCTGGGATTACAGGCGTGAGCCACCACACCCGGCACCGTGGTATGTGGTACTGGTTGCTGCTGGGCGTAAGTCTCCACACCCAGTATTGTATGTGGTTACCAGGGATCGAACCCGGGTCCTTGCGCTTGCAAGACAGGTGCCTGAACCACTGAGCTAAATCCCCGGCCCCTGAATATGTATATTTATACCCATAGGCTCTTCCATATTGTGAAGGATAGCTGAGTAGGGCGGCACATGTTTGTAATCCCAGCACTAGAAAGGCCACAGTAGGACAGAAGGTTTGTACCTAGGCTGGACAACTCAGCAACAGCAACAATCTGTGAGGACAAAACAAAACAGAAAGCCACATTAGCAGAAAGTCATTTTAAAATCAGATGTTGGCCAATGCCCCAGGTATAGAGTTCTTTGTAACCTTATTTATTAGAGTTCAGTAACAGTGTGCACTTGGAGTGATGATACATGCCTGTAATCCTAGCACTGTGGGAGACCAAAGCAGGAGGATCCTAAATTCAAGCTTAACTGGGCAACTTAGTAGTTTAGCAAGACCCTTTTCCCATTTCAAAATAAAAGTGGGCTGGGGATATAGCTCAGTGGAAGGCTGAGTTCAGTCCTACACACCACCAAAAAATAAAAACTAGAGAGGCCAGGGATTTAGCTCAATGGTTCTGGCGTCTGCTTGGCAAGCGCAAGTACCCAAATTCAATCCCTGGTACCACATACCACAATGCTGGGCATGGTGGCTCACTCCCATAATCCTAGCACTCAGTACCACATACCAAAATGCTGGGCGTGGAGGCTCATACTGTATTCCCAGCATTTGGGAGCCAGAGGCAAGAGGATTACAGTAAGTTTGAGGCTAGCCTGGACTGCATAGTGTGAATTCAGGACCAACCTGAACCACAAAGAGAGACAATGTCTTAAACAAAACAAAACAAACCTAGATATTATCCAAATGGCTGTTTCATGTCTAAAGTTTGAATAAGATTTCAGAATAAATTTTCTTCTGATATTTGGAGGGGTCCACAGAACTAGAGATTGAAAGAAGGATTTTCTGACTGAGCTACATCCCCAGCCCTTTTTATTTTTTTTTTAACTTTTGAGGCAGTCTTGCCAAGTTGCCCAGGGTTGGCCCAAACTCACAATCTTCCTCCTCAATTTCTTTCTTTTTTTTTTTTTTTTTTAGGTCTTTTGAGACAGGGTCTCGCCTTGTGGTTCAGGCTGGCCCTCAGCTCAGCCTCAAACTCACATCACAATCCTCCTGCCTCTGCCTCCCGAGTGCTGGGATTACAGGCGTGAGCCACCACGCCCGGCACTGTGGTATGTGGTACTGGTTGCTTCTGGGTGTGGGTCTCCACACCCAGTATTGTTATGTGGTTACGGGGGAATCGAACCCGGGTCCTTGCGCTTGCAAGACAGGCGCCGGAACCACTGAGCTAACTCCCCGGCCCCCCTCAATTTATTTCTTAAACAAGTTTTTTAAATATAGATGTAATATTTTATTATTTATTTATTTATTTTTGGGGGGACAGGGTCTCACTTTGTAGTTCAGGCTGGCCCTGAGCTCAGCCTCCAACTCACATCACAGCAATCCTCCTGCCTCTGCCTCCCGAGTGCTGGGATTATAGGCATGAGCCACCACGCCCGGCACTGTGGTATGTGGTACTGATTGCTGCTGGGCATGAGTCTCCATGCCCAGTATGGTATGTGGTTACCGGGAATTGAACCAGGGCCCTGTGCTTGCAAGACAGGCGCCAGAACCACTGAGCTAAATCCCCAGCCTAGATGCAATATTTTAGATATACAGAACTACACTTTAAAAATTAAGTGCAGTTCCAGGGATTTAGCCTAGTGGTTTCAGCACCTGCCTTGCAAGCATAGGGTCCTGCATTTGATCCCCAGTACAAAAAAAAAAAAAAAAAAAAAAAAAAAACAGGGCAATTTCACAGCACTTTGATGTAAATCCTTCCAAACTTCTTTTCAAATATGTGCATACACTGCATGGATGTGGTGTTGTTTGGTTGGTTTTTTGGTTTGTTTTGGTTCTGATAATTTTACAGAAAAAGATTCCAATGATACTTTCAGAATGGGGGGGATTGCCCTTTTTTTTTTTTTTTTTTGAGACAGGGTCTCTCTTTTTGTAATTTAGGCTAGCCCTGAGTTTAGCCTTGAACTCACAGCAATCTTCCTGCCTCTGTCTCCCAATTGCTGGGATTACAGACATGAGTAACCACACCGGGCACTGTGGTATGTGGTACTGCTTGCTAGTGGGCATGAGTCTCCACGCCTGGCATTGTTGTATGTGGTTACCAGCGACTGAACCCCGGCCCTTGCCCTTGCAAGACAGGCACTGGAACCACTAAGATAAATCCCTGGCCCTTAAAAAAAATCCTGAAGACTGAATAAATCTTCATGCATGCTAGATAAACACTCCACTGCTAAGCTCCACCTCCAAGTCACATTTTGCTTTTTTTTTTGTTTTGTTTTTGAGTTTTTTATTTTTATTTGTTTTTGTGGATTGAACCCAGGGCCTGAGCCACATCCTCAGTCCTTTTTGTTGTTTTCTTTTAAAAAAATAACTTGTTAAATCACTCAGTTGCCCAAGCAAGGCTTGAATTTACCATTTCCCTGCCCCAGGCTTTCAGAGTGCTGAGATTACACTTGTGCTCTCACCCCTGAAACACTTTTCACTTTTTTTTTTTTTTTGGAGACAGTGTCTCGCTTTGTGGTTCAGGCTTTGAGCTAAGCCTCAAACTCATATCACAGCAATCCTCCTGCCTCTGCCTCCTGAGTGCTGGGATTACAGGCGTAAGCCACCACACCCAGCACTGTGGTATGTGGTACTGATTGCTGCTGGGCGTGATTCTCCACGCCCAGTATTGTATGTGGTTAAGTGGGGATCAAACCTAGTTCCTTGGTGCTTGCAAGACAGGTGCCGGAACCACTGAGCTAAATCCCCAGCCCTCACTTTAATGAGTGATGAGGTCTGTAAGAAAGAAGATTAGTTTCATCATCTAACACTTTAAATAATTTACAGATATCACTATTTTGGAGATGATATTTATGAGGAAAAATGAAATAATTCTGAAATATATCATAAGTTCTGAATGGGACTGAAAACCCCATGAGTTGTAAAAGCTCTGCTTATGCTGCCAAGTATCCAGATTGAGGCCCTATGGCAGTGATGGGGAACCTCTTAGAGCTTTCAGTGATACAAACAGCCTGCTGCAGCAGTGTTGTAGATTCACCACCACTACCCAAGGGCAACTAGGGTAAGACTAAGAGTACCATTAATATTCAGATAAATTAGAAATCCATTAATTTTTAATTTTCTCAGCCATTAGAAATGTTGAATTATAGGGGCTTATGTAGCCTTCAGCTCAGGTGAAACTCTCAGTAAGATAATCTGCTTTTGTTTGAACATATGTGTGGTGATAGGTTCAGAGATGGTACTATTGGGCCAGGGACTCAGTTTAGTGGCACCACGCCTGCCTTGAAAGTGTAAGGTCTGAATTTGATCCCTGGTGGGCGGGGTGTATTTATACTGTTGATTGACTATTAGTTACTAATATTGACACCTATAATCCTACCACTTAGGAGACTGAGCCAGCAGGCTCAATCATGAGTTTGAGATCAGCCTGTACTTCATAGTGAGACCCTGTCTCAAAATAAAGGAATGATTTAGAATATATTTTCCTCAAGTTGGTAACCCAGTAGTTGCATAGTGCCTTAAATGTTTAAAAACTGTGTCTCTACAGTCAGCAGTGACTGGAAATCTTAGGAATATCTGCCAAGTTCTTGTGATCTAATCCTCTCTTGGAAGCACAAAGCTGAAGTGTGTATTAAAATGCCTGAGTCAGCTGGCTCAACAGATATACTGGCTACATCCGTGCTTGCTTTTCTGGGATGAAAAAAATCTCCTTGGTGGCCTGAGACAGCTTTTACTCTCTCTACCCAGAAAAACACACATTATAACTATGCAGAAAAAGCACACATCTATACACATACAGTATACTTAAATGCTGCCATTAGAATTATATTTTCAGCAGATTGTGGTGGCACATGCCTGCAATCCCAGCAATTGGAAGGCTGAGGCAGGAGGGTTGCTGCAAGTTTGAGCTCAGCCTGAGCAACATAATGAGTTTCAGGGCCAGCCTGAACTACAAAGCAAGACCCTGTCTCAAAAAAAACAAAAAGTTAGGCGTGGTGTACATGCCTATAATCCCAGCACTCAAGAGGCTCTGGCAGGAGGATTGCCATGAGTTCAAGGCCAGCCTGGAATACATAGTGAGCTCAAAGTCATTCTAAACTACAGAGGGGGACCCTATCTCAAGGGAATTTAGAATGTATATATATATATATTCATATAGCTTTGAAGTAGCAAATGTAGTTAGGATTTGAACCATATCTGATTCCAAAGGTGTCTCACTCACCAATAGAGCTGCCAACTGCTCATATAAGATTATTACCAAGGACAACAAGTTTTTAAGGGAGGGGCATACTGCTCAGTGAGGGCCTTGGGTTTAATACCTAAACAAAACAAAACAGGAGATAGATGTGTTTTGAACTTTGTATTTTCACTTTGTTATAGATTTTGCATGTCTTAGGCACGTGCTTATTTTTGTCATTTTTCACAGAAACAAAATTACTAACCTTCTCATTTGATTTTTGTTCATAGTCAAGTTTATTCGAGAAGTAACACCATTTATCAAGAAGCCATCCCTTGTATCAGATCTGCCGTGGGAAGGTGCATCTCCCCAGTCACCAAGCTTTAGTGGCAGTGAGGACTCTGGTTCTCCAAAACACCAAAACAGCACCAAGGACAGGAAGGTCATCCCTCTCAAAATGTGCTTTGCTGCTAGAAACCTAAGCATGCCGGATCTGGAAAATAGGTAAGCTACACCTAACAAGAACATCACACTTTTAGCTTTTAACTTAAGGACTCGCTGGAATATTGTATGACTCTGAAAAATAATGTATATAGAAGAAAACATCAGCATAATAAGATTCATTTTTGAAGTTCTGTATTTAAATTATTTCACATATGTGTACAGGTACATATGACAAAATGTTTGGACAGACACAAAAAACTGTTAATGTTGCTTACTCCAAGAGGTGAAATGATAATAGAAGGCATTGTACTTTTTTTGAGACAGAGTCTCACTTTTGTAGTTCATGCTGGCCCAGAGCTCAGCCTTGAACCAGGAATTAAACTGGTACCAGGAATTTGCCAGGAACCACTGAGCTAAATCCTCAACTTATGCTTGGCTTTCTTTTTAAAGTTGAAGACATTTTAAAAATTATTTCATACTGCCTATAGGTTTATACCTAAAAGGCAGTGTGTGTTGCATTATCTAAGTGAAGTATAGCTTGATCTTTAAAAAAGTTCTAGGTCAGGCATAGTATGTATGCCTGTAATTTTGCACTCAGGAAGTTGAGGCAGGAAGATCCCTATGAGTTCAAGACCAGCCTAGGCTACATAGTGAGTTTCAGGCCAGCCTTAAGAAAAAATAAATAATTTTTTCTTCATGTTGGATATATTTATATTGATCTTTTGGTCTTTTAATCATAGACTTAAATACAATAAATAGAAAAGGAAGCAGATAAAGAACAGATTTATCAGTTGTCAGGCCAAAGACAGTAGAAAGACTAAACCTCTTTTATTAATAATTTTTGGAATTGATGTCTATATTGCTGCTAATGTTTGAAAAAATAACAAAAGTATTACAAAATTTCCTGGGCCGGGGAGTTAGCTCAGTGGTTCCGGCGCCTGTCTCGCAAGCGCAAGGGCCCGGGTTCGATTCCCCGGTAACCACATAACAATACTGGGCGTGGAGACCCACACCCAGCAGCAACCAGTACCACATACCACAGTGCCGGGCGTGGTGGCTCACGCCTGTAATCCCAGCACTCGGGAGGCAGAGGCAGGAGGATT
>PVIR01042952.1:0-11990 GCA_004026965.1 Petromus typicus | reverse complement strand
AACCTAGATACATCTTCTCTACTTCTGATCCTCCTGTCTGTCCGTGTCCCACCCCCACCCCCCACCCCCGCCCAGGCTGTGCTTCCTCCTGCACCCATCTTCCTGGCTGACGTGCATCACACAGAGAAGGGTATGACTCACCATGATGAATAACTCCTGGTTTGGGGTGCATTCACACCCTGAGTCATCTCTCTCCCATGCAGGCTGCGTGGGGTTCAGAGCACTGTCCAGAACATCATTTGTTTGCCTCTGAGTACATTCCAGCTTAGGCCTTGATAGAGTCAGGAAGGACCCCTTGGACAATGACAGTCATCAGAAAGCTGCTGTACTTCATTTGTCTTTTCCTCCAGCCATACTCAACTTCACAATTTTCCCTGTCTTTCCTTTTCCAGTCCATACAGACCCTGCAGGATTTGCTCACTGAACTTTATGCACTCAAGGTCAAAGTCGAAGACCTCAGGAAGGAAGTGGACGTGCTAAGGGATTTGTTTGAAAAGGTAGTCCCTCCCTTACATTCTCTATACTGGTGCTGGTGAGAACTCTGGTAGTTGGGGTAATAAAAAAGGGCCCTCTCTCTCTCCTTCTTTCTCCCTTCCCTCTTCCTCTCCCTCTCTGTGTCTTTCTTTCATGGTGCTGGGATTGAAACCACAGCCTATACACTAAGTTAAATTCCTAGCCCTTTATGTTTTTAGAGACAGGTTTTACTAAATTGCTGAATTGCCCAAGCTGAGTAAATTTGTAATCCTCCTACATCAGGGTCCCACATGCTGGGATTATAGCACACCTGGGAAGCCTTTTCTTAGTCAAAAAATGTACCCATGAGTAAAGGAGAAGAGGCTGAACTGGCCTTGCAACTTGAGGTGTTTTGCTGAGCTTTCTTTGGCCTTTTGGTGATTCTCATACTATTGTTTTAGGACATCAGTTTTTGTTTTTTTTTTTTTTTTTAGGTTTTTGGAGACAGGGTCTTGCTTTGTGGTTCAGGCTGGCCCTGAGCTCAGCCTCAAACTCACATCACAATCCTCCTGCCTATTGCCTCCCAAGTGCTGGGATTACAGGCGTGAGCCACCACACCCAGCACTGTGGTATGTGGTACTGGTTGCTGCTGGGTGTGGGTCTCCACACCCAGTATTGTTATGTGGTTACCGGGGAATCGAACCCGGGCCCTTGCGCTTGCAAGACAGGTGCCGGAACCACTGAGCTAACTCCCCGGCCCTAGGACATCAGTTTTAAGTGGCAGAAACCTAGTTCATCTCAGTTTAGGAAAAATGGTAGAATGTATTGTCTCATTTACTAGAAGTCAAAGGTTGCCTTCAGGTACAGTTAGATCTAGGCACTCACACATCACTGGCTTGTCTCAGTGATGCCTGCATTCTCAAACAAGTACTTGTCTAGTCCTAACAACTCTAGGCTTACATTGCACCAACTCAGCAGAAAGAGAACACTTTTTTTTTTTCTTGTACAAAGCTCTGTCCAGGCTGAAAAGAAGGATAAACCTGGCATAGGAACATATGTTGGCTTCTTTTGTAGCCCTGAGCTGTCATTCTAAGCATGTTCCAGTACTCTACCATGACATGGAAGGACATGGAATCCCTGGGGCCTCAGGCAGCTGCCCCTACTCCACAACTACTGAGTTAGCAAATCAGCCAGGTCTTCATCCTCCCAGGTCAGCATGGTAGTTGAAGTTTAGCTATTTGTCCTAAATAATGTGACTTTAGTGTAGAGCTAACTCTGGATCCATAGATTACTGTGTGCATTTGAACTTCAGTCTTGGTCTGGGTAGCTCCTCTCTAAGCAGAAAGGGCACTGTCAAGAAGCAGTGCCACGAAACACTGAAAAAGACCCCTTGGGGGGCCGGGGAGTTGGCTCAGTGGTTCCAGCGCCTGTCTTGCAAGCGCAAGGACCCGGGTTCAATTCCCGGTAACCACATAACAATACTGGGTGTGGAGACCCACACCCAGCAGCAACCAGTACCACATACCACAGTGCCGGGCGTGGTGGCTCACGCCTGTAATCCCAGCACTCAGGAGGCAGAGGCAGGAGGATTGTGATGTGAGTTTGAGGCTGAGCTCAGGGCCAGCCTGAACCACAAAAAGCGAGACCCTGTCTCAAAAAACCTAAAAAAAAAAAAAAAAAAAGACCCCTTGGACCAGTCTGTTTGAGAAAAAGTGCCTCCATGGCTCATTTCTTTGGAGTTCTTCATGAGCTTTATCTCAGAGTTCTAAGAGATCCTGCAGTACAGAAATCTACTAAATGATTTTAGCTCTGTATTTTCCCATCTTATCTGTATATGGAGTCCTTTGTGCATCCCCTCTCCTTCCCTGGGAAACTGCTCTTTCTTCTCAAGTTCATAGTCATCTAGCTTTATGAGAAGCAGCAGGGCTGGGATTAGAACCTGTACACCCAGACTACAGACTCACATCATGTGACAGGTCTATCTAGAACGACTGAATCTCTTATCTGAAGACTTGAAAACTCAGAACCGGCAGATGATTGTTCTGAAGCGTGAAGTGGTAAGGGTCCTTGTCCTCCCTCTCTGGGGTCTGGGACAGGGTGGGGAGGGAGAAAAGCATGGTCTGGAAAAGTTTTTTTATAAATGGGGAAGGCACTGAGGGTGATGAGCCACCTGAGAGCAGGTGTGGGAACCCCTGAGAGCATCACATTCCTTGTTCCCTGCCCCACTCTACAGATGACTCTCCAAAAAATAATTCATGATATCCCCAGATCAGAGGAGATGGTGCTCTGGAGTGGCCTGCACGAGGCCATGTTCACCTCAGGGAGTGAAAGAGTAGCCGGGGCAGGAGCTGGCCAGCTCCAGCAGCCCCCTCCTCCTCAAGGGGCTGCTTCATCTCAGCTGGAGCTGTTCGGTGCATGGCAGACCACGGAGCCACCTTCACAGCCCACCTTGGAAGAGGCCAGTCATACCCGTGTTGAGCCTGTCCAAGGTCCCAGGCACCTACAAGCTGCCTGGCACTCTGACATCCAGGTGCCCCTAGCAGGTCAGGAATCTGTCCAGGCACTTTCAGTCAGCAGTGCCAGGGGGCTAGACCAGCCTCAGGCCGGCATCGCTGGACCAGGGCAGCCTCAGGCCCTCATCGCTGGACCAGGGCAGCCTCAGGCCGGCATCGCTGGACCAGGGCAGCCTCCGGCCCTCATCGCTGGACCAGGGCAGCCTCCGGCCCTCATCGCTGGACCAGGGCAGCCTCCGGCCCTCATCGCTGGACCAGGGCAGCCTCAGGCCGGCATCGCTGGACCAGGGCAGCCTCAGGCTGTCATCGCTGGACCAGGGCAGCCTCAGGCCGGCATCACTGGACCAGGGCAGCCTCAGGCCCCCATAGCTGGGCCTGGGCAGCCTCAGGCCATCATTGCGGGGCCAGGGCAGCCCCAGGCCCTCATCGCTGGACCAGGGCAGCCTCCGGCCCTCATCGCTGGGCCTGGGCAGCCCCAGGCCATCATCGCTGGGCCAGGGCAGCCCCAGGCCCTCATCGCTGGGCCTGGGCAGCCCCAGGCCCCCATAGCTGGGCCAGGGCAACCTCCGGCCCTCATCCGACAGCAGCCTCAGGCCGACATCGCTGGACCAGGGCAGCCTCAGGCCATCATCGCTGGGCCCGAGCAGCCTCAGGCCCTCATCGCTGAGCCAGGGCAGCTTCCAGCCCTCATTGCTGGGCCTGAGCAGCCTCAGGCCTTCATCACTGGGCCAGGGCAGCCTCTGGCCCTCATCACTGGGCCTGGGCCTGTGGCTGGACCTGCAGTTGTGGTAGGACCAGAGTCTCAGGCCATGGCTACAGTAGGTCCAAATGTGGCACCTGGGTTCATGCCAGTACCTTTGCCTGCTGCTGGACCTGAGATTGGCCCTTCACCTTTCTTGGCAGAAGGTTCACTTCAGCCTGCCACAAGTCTATCAGGCTCCCTGTACCCCCTTTATCAGCAACCCTCCAGGGCACCACCCCCAGCTCAGGAGTTTGGATCAGCATGGCCTCTTTCACTGCAGCCTCAACAGCTTCGCAAAGCAGAGGTCCAGCCGCTCCCAGCAGTGGAAGAAAAGGATGAAAAATATTCTCCCTACCAGTTGAGAAACATTCAGGAGGGATTCCCCAGGGGTAGATCCCCTAGGGACAGGGCCCCAGAAGTACGGCCTAAGAGCTCCAAGTCTACCCTGCAGCGGCTAAGAACCACCGTTGAATCTGCTGCCTCGGCTGCAGCTGCCTATGCAGCTGCAGCATCCTCAGCAGCCCGGACAGCCAGAGCTGTAGCAAAAGTGATAGAGGATACCCCTGCCACCAAAATGGCCACTGAGGCAGCAACTCTGGCAGCCTCCGGGCCCTTAGGGGTCTTCGGAGATGTCCTCGGTGCGGGGCTTACCCGTGGAGCCATAGACTCAAAGCCCATTGGCACTGAGGTTGAGAAACAGGAAGACTGGCAGATAGACTATGAAATAGTCTCTTCCCCATCTGCCCTGGGCCTCAGCTCTTATTCTTATGAATCAGCTCTGCCGTACGGCCCACAGGCCATAAGCACAGAAGAGAAGAAGAAAGCCGTCAAGTACTCCATGAGTCACATAGCCCTAATGCCTGTTAGACATTACACTTTGAAAGAAGAGTTTGCTCAGCTGTCATCTGAACTGCAGCAGCGCTTCAATTATCTAGGTAGGTGGGAAGGGCAGCAGAGGACTCTGGCCTCCGTGCAGCCTGCCTCCTGTTTGTCTCTACCAACCAAATCTACATTAATTCATTCCTTTGGCTTATTTGTTTCTTAGCATCTTATTAGTTTGGTTTCTTTCCTTCTTATTTTAAAATTTTATTTATTTATTTTTACTTTAATTTTTTTGGTACTGGAGATCGCACTCAGGACATTGTACTTATGAGGCAGGTGCAGAACTGCTAAGCTTTTTTTTTTTTTGTACCAGGGATTGAACTCCTGACCTTGTGTTGCAAAGCAGGTGTTGGAACCACTGAGCTAAATCCCCAGCCCTCTCTTTTTTCCTTTAATTGTACTGGAAGTGCTGGGTGTTGAATCCAACTCACAATATCCTGAGCTATATCCCCAACCACTTTTTTTTTTCCCTTTGAGACAGGATCTTGCTAAATTTTCTAGCCTGGCTTCAAATTTGGTGTCCTGCCTCTGCTTTCTGAGGTGCTGGAATTACAGGCATGTGCTGCCATGTCCAATACTAGTCTATTATTTTACTGTGAATGTACAGTAAGGTCTTATCTTACTGTACTGAAAGGGGCCCTTAGAGTCTGAAGTTGGTACTTAAAGAAGAAAGTTGTATGTGAAAATTACTCTGGAAAACTCCTTTTCAAGGCAGGCACAGTGGCATGTGCTTATAATCCCAGCTGCTCAGGAGACTGAGGCAGGAGGATTCTAAGTTCAAGGCTAGTCTGACACAAGTAACCTTAGTGAGACCTCAAAGTAGAATGAAAATGGCTAGGGATATAGCTTAGTAGTAGAGTGCATGCCATGCATGAAGATCTGGGTTCAATTCTAGTACCAAAGTGGGGGGACTTTTTAAAATTGCTCATAAAATACTCCTGTACAGTGTGTTGATAAGTTTGACTTAGCCAGAGAATGACCGCTGAGTAAAACCCAAAGAGATCAGGTTGCAATTAAAAGCAAATACGAGGCAGAAATATGCCAGTTGAGAGCCTGGTGTTCCTTCTGAGTGGCCAGCCCATAGTGGGCACACACACCTTAAGAATGCAGACTAGGATCAGGGATTTAACTCATGGTTCTGGTGAAAGGTCCTGGGTTCAGTTCCCGGTAACCACATACCACAGTGCCAGGCGTGGTGGCTCACGCCTGTAATCCCAGCACTCGGGAGGCAGAGACAGGAGGACTGCTGAGTTTGAGGCTGAGTTCAGGACCAGCCTGAACTACAAAGCAAGACCCTGTCTCAAAAACGAACAAACAAACAAAAAACTAGATAGGGTTTAAGCTTTTTCTTGGCTACAGTTTTTCTTATATTCTTGATGTATTATTTAATGTTTTTTCAGTTCTCTAGCTGCTCAGGTGTAACTGATATAGGTGATTTAAAGAAATCATCCTCTCCCTTTCTTTTGCCAAATATACTCCCTTTTAATCTTGAGGGGGCATGATACACTTCATAGACTCACATAACAAAAATACTTCAGGGCTGGGTTGTAGTTCAGTGCTAGAGTTTGCCTAGCATGTGCAAGTCCCTGAATTCAATCCCCAATATGTCACACACCCACATATTAAAATAATATGCTTCATAGTTTTTTGGGTTTTTTTTTTTTTTTGAGATAGGGTCTCCTTTTGTAGTTCAGGCTGGCCCTGAGCTCATCTTCAAACTCACATCACAGCCATCCTCCTGCCTCTGCCTCCCGAGTGCTGGGATTACAGGTGTGAGCCACCACGCCCGGCACTGTGGTATGTGGTACTGGTTGCTGCTGGGTGTGAGTCTCCACACCCAGTATTGGTATGTGGTTACTGGGATCAAACCCTGGCCCTTGCACTTGCAAGACAAGCGCTGGAACCACTGAGCTAAATCCCCTGCCATATGCTTCATAGTTTTTGCTCAAGGTTGTGTCTTGGTGTTGGGTAGTAAGTTCTCAAGGAACTTCTGTAGGCTTTTATTGTCTGTTATGGTCACTGCAAGCTGTGTGAGATGTAGAACACTGAAATGTGGCTAGTCGGAATTCATATGTGTCCTGCGTGTGAAGTGCACACCAGATATGGAAGGCTTACTTCAAAAACAGAATGTAGGGGGCTGGGGAGTTAGCTCAGTGGTTCCGGCGCCTGTCTCGCAAGCGCAAGGACCCGGGTTCGATTCCCCGGTAACCACATAACAATACTGGGTGTGGAGAACCACACCCAGCAGCAACCAGTACCACATACCACAGTGCCGGGTGTGGTGGCTCACACCTGTAATCCCAGCACTCGGGAGGCAGAGGCAGGAGGATTGTGATGTGAGTTTGAGGCTGAGCTCGGGGCCAGCCTGAACCACAAAGCGAGACCCTGTCTCCAAAAACCTAAAAAAAAAAAAAAAAAAATTTCATTAATTTTAAGGGGCAGAGATCAGTGGTGCAATGTTGACATAACATATGGGAAGACTGTGATTCAATCTCTGACAATGAAAGTTTTTAAAAATTATATATTACAGTGATGTTACTTGGGATATATTGGATAAAGCATTTTATGAAAACTAATTCCACATATTTTTTTTTTTGTAAGGTTTTCGGAGACAGGGTCTCGCTTTGTGGTTCAGGCTGGCCCTGCACTCAGCCTCAAACTCACATCACAATCCTCCTGCCTCTGCCTCCCGAGTGCTGGGATTACAGGCGTGAGCCACCACGCCCGGCACTGTGGTATGTGGTACTGGTTGCTGCTGGGTGTGGGTCACCACACCCAGTATTGTTATGTGGTTACCGGGGAATCGAACCGGGTCCTTGCGCTTGCGAGACAGGCGCCGGAACCACTGAGCTAACTCCCCGGCCCCATAATTCCACATATTTTAAAAATATTTTTAAAAATATGGCTACTAACCCTACCTTCAGGGCCTCCACGCTCTGTATTTCTATGGTACAGCACTGCCTTAGCTGCCTCCTGATACAATGGCTGGACTGCCAGCGATTCATCTTCCTCTCCCATAGCCCCTGACAGCCACTTCCCTCTTTGCTTTCAGCTGACTTGGCAGGTGGCTCCAGGATTGGAATAGTAGTGGACCAATTGGAGGAAAAGGTTGACAACCTCCAGAAATCTAGGCTGAAGGTCAGTGTCCTTGGCAGAGAGGTACTCTGGAGGAGATGATGGCTTTTGGAGTGCTAGGGCTGACCCCTATACCCAACAACCCTCCAGAGGCAGCATCTATCCAATAAGTAGCTTGAGAGGAAAACTAGGGCAGTGAGCCGAGCAGGCTGAGACAGATGGGGCTGGTACCGGGTTTCAGGGTGTGAGTGACCGAGTGATTCTCTCTAATGGGCATCTCTGGGAGCTCTTACAGTGGCAGGGTGGAATGTACACACCTGGCCCCTTCTTCTTGGCCTCAGGCCAGCCTCAGGAGCAGAGGCCTCAGTGTCTGTGTCTTCCCCTTAGGAAGAAGAACTTGAGAGAATCTGGGGCACCCAAATAGAGGCAATGAAGAATTACTACATAGTGCTAGATAGGACGGTAGAAAAGATCCAGACTCGCCTGGATGACATAAAGGTTTGGAGGTCTGGGATGTCTGGGAGGGACCTGAGTTTTCCAGAACACAGGTAGGAGGTTGTATTAACAGCTCGGAAGCCAGAGGACATTTGACTTTGTATAAATTACATTTGAATTAAAAACAAGTAAGTTCCACACAAGTATACAGAAGGGGTTGAGCAATCTAAGCATTTTTGGATGCTGAGACAAGACAGTTGCAGGTTTGAGCCCAGCCTGGACAACTTGTTGTAACTTAGCAAGACTCTGTCTCAAAATAAAAAAGAAGGGCTAGAGGGGCGGGGGATTTAGCTCAATGGTGCCACCACTTTTGCCTTGTCAGTGCAAGGTTGTGAGTTTAATCCTCGGTACTACAACCAAATGGCAGGGGGACTAGTGGTATAGTTCAGTGTGAAGCCCTTGGTTTCAATCCCCGGTACCACAACAGAGAGAAAAGCGGAAGGTAGCTGGACAGTGTCCATCTAGTGGCTTTTGCATTGTGTAGCCCTAGGAGGACAGGGTAATATTTACTGAATCAACCCATAAATAAATAAGAGGACTTCTTGTACCAATAGTAGTTGTGTTTCCACATTTGCCTTAGAACCTCATTTGAGAGAACAATTCCCTTCCCTGACTTCTCAGACCTACAGAGCTGTCTGGAGCTACAGAGTTGTTCGTGTGATAAATTTGAAAGTGGATACACAGCTCCTACCTAGGACCCACTCCACCAGATACCTTGTCCAGGGGCCTGAGGGTCCTAAAGTGTCAACCGACCTGTTCTGAGAGATCTTCAGGACCTACCCAGTCCAGTCTGTACCTCAGACTTCCAGACAGAATTAAGTGCAGTTTAGGCTGGGTAGGTCCTGAGTAGGTACCTATGTACCTACTCATGTGACCACCATCCAGTCAAGATGAGACATTTCCATTGCTTTAGAAAACTTAAAACAAATAGCCAAGCATAGTGTCTTATGCCTGTAATCTCAGCACCTGGGAGACTGAGGCAGGAGGATATTTGCAAGCTTAAAGCTAGTCTGGGTTACACAGTGAGTTCAAACTACATAGCAAGAACTTGTCTCAAAAACAAACAAACAAATAAATTCCCCTTTCCAGGAAATACCGTTGTCCAGAGGTAGCCAGTATTCTGTCTTTTGTCACCCTAGCTTAATGTTGCCTATTTTGAGGTAACATAAATGAGATTATACAGTAAGTGTTTATGACTGTGTTCTGTAGGAGAATATGGAGCGGTTGTCTTTGTGGAGAAAAGACCTTTATAAACTACTTTGGGTAGAAAGATGAGACCTTAATAGCCAGGACACAAGTTTTCAAGAGAGTATCAGCTCAAAGCAGGTAGATAGCCATAATAAAAAGAATGAACGTTGGACCAGGGATTTAGCTCAGTGGTTCTGGCATCCACCTGGCAAGCACAAGGTCCCGAGTTCCATCCTCCGGTAACCACACACCACAGTGCTGGGTGTGGTGGCTCATGCCCACTAGCAATCAGTACCACATTCCACAGTGCAGGGTATAGTGGCTCATGCCTATAATCCCAGCACTCAGGAGGCAGAGACAGAGAATTGCTGGGAATTTGAGCGTAGCTTGGAATACATAGCGAGCTCAGGGCCAGCCTGAACTACAAAGCGAGACCCTGTCTCAAAAAACAAAAAAACCTCAAGCAAACAAATAAGGCATCAAGGTGATAGACATGTCCCTGTGATTTTCACTGAATGCCATCAGCTCCCCATTTGTCCCCTGTGCTCCAGGCCTCCCCTGCAAGTAAGTGAATGTCATTGAGTTGGGTCTTGAAGCTGCACAACCAATAGTCAGCTGCTGACGCAGCTTTTGATGTTAGCTTAAAGACTGGTTACAAGTCTTCCTTACCACACTGTAGACTTGAGCAAAGCATTCATTGCTGCTGTGGGCCCTGCCACTGACAAGAAAGCTAACTGAAGAAGCTCTCCAGCCCTGGAGAAAATTCTGTCTGTCCCAGTAGAACAGATGGCACTTTTCTGTGCTACTCTGCATCATTGCCAGAGAAGAACAGCTAAGCTGTTCAATACTCCAGCCACTTAAAGACCTGTGGAGGCCCTGAAACCGTGTGGTCCCCTCCACACCAAATGGGATTGACCTGTGTTGCCAATAGGATATGGCAGAAGTGATGATGTGTCAGGAAAGGTACAGCAGCGCTGGCCTGCTCCTGTTGGATCACTCACTGTGGGAAATGAGACATGGTGTTTGGAGGATAGTCAAATAGCCCTGTAGAGTCATACGTGGCTGGAGGACAGAGACCTCCCACCACAATCCCATGATAGACATGTTAGTCCTGCAAGTGGAGTCTGCAGAACGCAGATGCTGCCCCAGATGAGTAGTCAAAACAGCTAATCACAGCTGGTATCCTGACTGCAGCCTCACAGAAAGCTTGATCCAGAGCAGCTGGCTAAGCTGCCTCTTGGGCATCAGAAACAGTTTGAGATAATAATTGTTTTGAGACACCGGATTTGGAGGTAATTTTGCTACCCAGCAGTAGATAACTAATACATTTCCAGCGCAGCTGTGAACACCATGCAAGAGCCTGGAGGATGTTGAGTCAGCATTGTTGCTATGAGTTAGGATGCCTTGACTCCACAAAGACCAGTGAAAACTGCTTTAACCAAAAAGAAAATAGTGTATTTTATATAAGAAGTGTGGATGTAGAGTGCAGGAACTCAGATAATATCAGGGATTACTACAGATGAGGTATTAAATCTTCAGTGTAGGTTAGTGTATACCTAACATGGTCACAATATCTATTAAAAAGAAAAATGACAGGGCCAGAGATTTAGCTCAAGAGCACCTACCATTTACAGGAAGTCCAAGAACAGGCAAATCTCAGTTTTGGAGCTAGAAATTAGAACAGTGGTTATCTCTAGGTTTTTTGGTTTTGTTTTTTTTTTAAGTAGGAATGTCTTTAATCCCAGCACTCTGAAAGTGTGAGGCAGGATGCTTGCAAGTACAAGCCCACAATGGACAAGTTAGTGACTTAGGAGACTCTGTCTCACACAAACAAACAAATGAACGAACAAAATTAAATATGTGGCTCAGTGGAGGACCTCAGTACTACAGAGAAAAGAAGGAAAGAAAAGTAAAGAGGACAGGTGTTATGGCTTATGCCTGTAATCCCAGAATTCAGGAGGCTAAGGCAGGAGGATTACCTCACATTCAAGGCCAGTCTGGGCTGTGTAGTGAGTTCAAGGTCAGCCTGAACCACATAGAGAGACCTTGTCTCAAACCACTCCCCCAGAAAAAAAGAATGGTAAAAAAGAAAAGAGACAAAAGAAAGAAACCCACGAGAGTTAAAGCAGCCAGTAGAGTCAGAGATTTTAATATATATCTTTCAATAATGGATAAATGAAGCAGAAAAAAAATCACAATATTAACAAACATTAACATTGAACAAGTCAAGTGTGGGGGCACATACCTGTTATCCTAGCACTCAGTAGACTGAGGCAGGAGGATTGTCATAAATTCAAGGCAGCCTGGGCTACATAGTGAGTGCAAGACCACCCTGAACTAGAATGAAAACCTATCTCAAAAAAAAAAGAACAGGGCCGGGGAGTTAGCTCAGTGGTTCTGGCGCCTGTCTTGCAAGCGCAAGGGCCCGGGTTCAATTCCCCGATAACCACATAACAATACTGGGTGTGGAGACTCACACCCAGCAGCAACCAGTACCACATACCACAGTGCCGGGCGTGGTGGCTCACGCCTGTAATCCCAGCACTCGGGAGGCAGAGGCAGGAGGATTGTGATGTGAGTTTGAGGCTGAGCTCAGGGCCAGCCTGAACCACAAAGCGAGACCCTGTCTCAAAAAACCTAAA
>PVIR01042951.1:0-11874 GCA_004026965.1 Petromus typicus | reverse complement strand
CCCCCCGTCTGCACACATCCGGTTGGGAGAACTCTCACAAAGCGTGAACATCTGAAAGTTAAGACACGAGGACCTTTCACAGAGGGCCTATCCAAGTCTCAGGTGGGAAGATCAGAGAGACTTCATCCAGGTCAGGCAAAATCTAAAGAAATCCTAGTTGAGAAGTTTCCAGAAAGATGGAAGGAAAGGCTCCACAGAACCAGTACGAAGAAAGGCAGGGCCAGGGATTTAGCTCGGTGGTTTCCATGTCTGCCGGGCAAGTGTAAGGTCCCGAGTTTGATCACTGGTACCACATACCACAGTGCCGGGCGTGGTGGCTCACTATAATCCCAGCACTCGGGGGGCAGAGGCAGGAGGATTGTTGTGAGTTTGAGGCTTGCCTGGACTACATAGTCTGCTCAGGGCCAGCCTGAACTACAAAGCAAGACCCTGTCTCAAAAAAAACTACCAGAAGAAGAAAGAGGAGGAGGAGAAGAAGAAGAAGAGAAGGAGGAGGAGATGAGCAAATTTCTTAGCATTTTAAGGCTGGTCCGTGGGAAGGAGTCTGCAGAGTGCGAGGACAGGGCCTGCCGGGGAGGGTGGGCGTGGGGCGCGGCTGCTGGCTTCTTCACTGCCAGCGTGAAATGAAACCAGAGTGAGCCACGCGCTGCTCCCCGGTCAGGAGTGCGGAGAAGACGGCTCCACATTAACGGAGTGGGCACCACCGTCAGGCTGGGCCGGGCACTTCACAGGGCCTCATCTTGGCCTGGGTCCCCCAAAATGCCCGACTGGAGTACAGCGTTTCTGGGAGAAAGGACCCCGAGCACACACGAGCAGGCGGAGGCAGGAAGCAGAGCGGGCGTCTTCACACCGGCACCAGGCACAGGGCACCCGCAGCTCAGGCCTCAGAGGAGGCCTGGCCCCAATATGGCGAGGCAGCTGGGGTGGCCAGCACGGTCCCCTCACGGGGCCTGAGGTGAAGGGCTGGCGGAGCTGGCACAGGCCAGGGCAGCAGCGTGAAGGTGGAGCCCACTGCGTGAGCGGACCGTGAGCCGCTGTGAGGCTGAGTGTGAGTTTAGACAAAGGCTGCAAACGTGAAATTGTAAGACGCGTCTGCGCTGTAGCGCTGCACAAAACGGGGGCGGACTGGACTCTGGGACAAGGGGCTGCGAGACACGCGCGTTCTCATCACCACTGCGGGAAAATAAAGAGTGAGAAGCTCTTAGGCCTCTTTAAAGGGGAATAAAAGTTGGCTGTGCGGACTGGGGAGGAGGAGGAGACAGAGGTGAGTGAGCCAGAGTCTGCTGTTTTAGAAATGGCGAGCCCTCCTGGAGAGCTCTGGGCGTCAGGCACAGAGGCTGGAGGGACCCCAAGAGGGCCAGGAGCCCCCCGTTTTACAACCTTGTTGATTAAAGTATTTTGAGTGTATGGCCTAGTATATAATCTTTACACCATTTGCCAGTATCTGTTATTAGGGACAGTGGTCTCATTATGTGGGTCAGGCTGTCCTCCAACTGACAGTGCGGGCCTGGAACGTGCAACAATCCTCCTGCCTCAGCTTCCTGAGTGCTGTGGTTACAGGTGTGCACCACCACACCTGGCTAGGTACGTTGTAAAACATATCACCAGGCCTAGTGTATTCAGTAGGCCCAGCACTCGGGAGCCTGAGGTAGGAGTATTGCAAGTTTGTTCCTAATGAGCAACTTAGCAAGATCTAAAAGAACAAAAAGAAAAGGCTGAGGGTATCCCTTGGTGAGGCTCACCTGGGTTTTAGCCCCAATAATGAAAGACAGACAGACAGACAGAGAAAAAGGGAAATTAAGAGAGAAAGGTAGCACAACATGCTCAGAATAACGTCAAATGAAATATCTCGGGTAACCCATCATTTAAAATGAGTGTTTGAGGCGGGGCTGGTTCCAGTTCGTCTTTCGCCAGTGTCAGCACGGGGTGAGGTGCACTCCGAGGGCTGAGACCCACCTCTCTCTGCTCACAGAGTCCCCTGGCGCTCGGCCAGTGCCTCCCGCCCCGGCCGGCGTGACGCTAGGGGCCTCACCTTCTGGGAGCTGCTCTGCGGCTGCACAGTTCCTCCTCCTCCAGGGTCAGTGGCAGGGGGGGTGCCCTGCAGGCCAGACCCCCGGGCCCCAGCGAGGCACCCCGACACCAGCACGGTGGCCGCCCTTCCCTAGTGTCCGCCTGAATTATCACAGCACCGCTCAAGGGGTGGCCGCTTCCAGTGTTCCCCTGCACCTGGCACAGAAAGATCTGCACCAGCGGCCCGAAGGGTTAGGGTGCCCATACCCAGGGAAAACTACCATGGGAGGCCTCCAGTGGGGGCCCTGATAACACGGTCTCAGCCAGGCGCAGTGACGCTGCCTATCATCTCAGCACTCAGGAGGCTGAGGCAGGAGGATATAACAAGTTCCTAGCCTGGGCAGCTGAGCAAGATTCTGGCTCAACATTCAAACTAAAAAGTGCTGGGGCTATAGCTCAGTGAGATCGGCCTGGGTTCAATCCCCAGTACTGCAACAACACAACAAAAAGGATGAGAAGCACGATCCTATCAGACACTCAGGGCAAGCAGTAGGGAAGAACATACACACACACACACACACACTGTAGAGTAATGTTTGTTGTTTTATTCTGGAGACGAGGTCTCATTGTGTTGTCCAGGCTGGCCATCCTCCTGCCTCAGCCTCCCACATAGCTGGGATTATAAGAAGATTCTTCTTCCCAACAAGAAGATTCTTACACTTGGACCACAGTATATACCTGTAATCCCAGCACTCAGGAGGCCAAGACAGGAGGACCACAGATTGAGCACAGCCTGAGCTGCACAGGGTGACTCTGCCACAAACCGAAGGCTCTTCGGTTCCACGCAGGGAGGACATGGGCACACGGCTGTGTTACTGAGATGTGTGAATGGAAGCACACGGTTCTGCTGGAAACCTTGTGGGAAACAGTTGCTCGCTGAGGAGAACACGAGGCCCCGAGAAGGCTGCCAGAGGATCTGCGGCTCAGCACACGACCCTCCCCACGGGGCCCGCTTCCGTGCCCACATCCTGGCCGCTCGGTCAGATGCCCACACGCCCCGAGCAGTCCATCTACACCTGAGCCGAGCAAGAGTGTAGGGACCAGAGTCGAAGCGGTGTGCTGAGAACCACGGTTGACAGAGCCGACTGCCCAACAGCTCTGTCCCTGTACCCGAGGCTCCTGCAGCCGTGTCCCTAACCCTCACACAGCCTGCGCGACAAGCAGCTGGGGTGCCGGCAGGTCTGTCCCTGTACCCGAGGCTCCTGCAGCCATGTCCCTAACCCTCACAGCCTTCGCGGCAGCTGGGGTGCTGTATCTCCCCTTTTCATAGAGAAGCCGAGGATTAGAGGAGGTAAACTAACATGTTGCCTAAAACAGTATGTGTTTAAGAAACAGGGTGTGATGCCGGAGGTGGTGGCACACACCTGTAAACGCAGCGCTTGGGAGGCTGAAGCAGGAGGACCACCATGAGTTCGAGGCCAGCCTGGGCCACATAGTCAGTTCAAGATCAGCTAGAACTACACAGCAAGACCCTGTCTCAAGAAACAAACAAATAGGGGCCGGGGAGTTAGCTCAGTGGTTCCGGCGCCTGTCTCGCAAGCGCAAGGACCCGGGTTCGATTCCCCGGTAACCACATAACAATACTGGGTGTGGAGACTCAACCCAGCAGCAACCAGTACCACATACCACAGTGCCGGGCGTGGTGGCTCACACCTGTAATCCCAGCACTCGGGAGGCAGAGGCAGGAGGATTGTGATGTGAGTTGGAGGCTGAGCTGAGGGCCAGCCTGAACCACAAAGCGAGACCCTGTTTCCAAAAACCTAAAAAAAAAAAAAAAAAAAGAAACAAACAAATAAGCAGCAGACCTCTACCAAATGATAATATATTTGTTCAACAGGAAGTTCTCGGCGCATTCAGAAGCCTCCAGCTATCAGGCTGTTCTGCCCAACGCCTGCCAGGCTCAGAGCCAGGGCCACGCAGGGAAGACAGGGCTTGTGTGCGGCTCCTCCGAGGTAGGCTGGGTCCCAGCCGTCCCACTTGCAGGCTCTTCTCCTGGCAGACCTCCCATCTCAGGGCCAGAGGTGGCTCAGAGCTGGGCCACCACTCCCGGAACCCTCGCTGTCCAGGTGGCTCAGTGTGCAGCCAGTCACGGTCCAAGGACACTCGGCTCATCGGAGGTGCTGGGCACCAGCGGAAGTCTCAGTCTCAGCAGAGTCTGAGATCAACAGCTGGATCCAGGGTCAGAATCTCTTCATCGTGCATAGACTCGGCCAGATGCAGGAAGGCCCAGGCCTGGGACTGAGGGCTCGCTCTGGTATACGTGCAGAGCCCTCTGTGAGCAAATGTGTATGTCCTGTTTGTTTTTTAAACAGTTTCAGTAATGCATGATAAATGTGATAGTCGTCTTCCCCTCTGGGCAGAGCCCCCCTGGGGATCTCATCCATCTTGTTCCCTGCTGTGCCTGCAGCACTCAGCGTGGCACCCGGTGTGCACAGTCACGTCTAGTCAATGGACGAATGCTGGCCGTCCACTTGGCCAGCACACACTGAGCACCTATGACAGGCAGGCGTGGTGGCACAAGCCAGTGATCCCAGCACTTTAGGAGGCTGAGGCAGGAAGATGCTAAGTTTGAGCTCACCCTGGGCAAATTAGCAATATAGCCAGACATGTCACAGCATACTGTGGAAGAGGGGAGTCAGCCGAGGCCTTCCAGGACGGAACTCTTGGAGCTGTCTGGGGAATGGCAGAGCCAGGCACGAGGGCTCCAGTGCTCTCCGAGCTGAAACAGCCGTGCTCAGATGTGTGACACGACCTGTGACTTCTCCACACGGGGACAGCTGCACAGACGGCTGCCGGGGCTCAAGACAGCATGCCTCTCCCCGACGCGCCAGTCAGCTCCCTGGTGTAGAGGGTATAGGTTGCTTACATGTGAGAGAAGTGTTTGCAGAGAAACACGCTCCTTGTGTCCCACGACGCAGGTCGACTCTGGCCTGGCTGGCCTCCTTCCTCCCGTTCTTCTGTCTTCATTCTGGCCTACCTCTGACTGCTCCGCTTTAGCCTCCTCTGCCATTTCCCCAGACGAAGTCCACTCCCCTTTCCAGCAGACTCCGCTCTGGTGGTTCCGGCGTCTGGTGGCAAAATGTGGGTGATGTAGGCGGGAACAGCGTGCACTTGGGACCACGGCCTCCCGGAGGTGCTGGGCTCCTCTGTACACGGAAGCCACGTCTAACACGTGCTCACGGAGGGCTTTGTGTACCAGGCTGGCCAGTTTTCCAAAGTCATCAGGACCTTCTGCCCCTGCTGAGCAGGTTTTTTCTTTTCTCCTCCACCTGCCACTGCTGTTGTGCTGTATTTTTGTAAGCCAGGTAAGAGTAGATGGCAGATTCTATGACCTGCAGTTCAGGGTCTAACTCCTGAGAGCAAAGATAGCAATTTCTACGCCGCAGAATCACTACGAAAGTCCAGAAGCTGAATGGTGATCTATTACTTTAATCTGATTTATTTGTCTATACTCCAAATTTGTTAGTTGTCCAAAGGGTGAAACTATTCTCCCACCAGGAGTAAATCGTGGATGAAATTATGTCCCTTCACCTCCTTTAACCTGGAACAGTCCGGGGTCCTGGTCTCTGGTGACAGCATGTAGGCCCCGTACCTGGCGCGTCCTTCACCTGCTGCGTGTGGAGCTCCCTCACAGGGAGTCCTGCGTCGTTTCGGGCCGTAGAGGCACATGGTGCTGCTCCGCCTCTGTTGGATTAATTCCATCGCACAGCTGCTGTCTGTTTTCACGGTAGGCAGTCCTCGCTGGCCTCCCTTGCAGCCGATAAGCGGTTAGTAGAGAGACAGCGAGACTGGTAAATGTCCCGCTCCTCCTCCAGCTGCCCTGCGTTCAGACCAGCCTGGTCTCGTGATGGTGTGGGGCGGCAGTTTTTCTGTCGCACGCCGCCGCCCGTGTCTTTACCACGTGACGCTCTGTAATGAGGCAGAGTTCCCCTTGTTGTCGTTTGCAGCTTTGTTTGATGTCATTTGCATCCTCACCATTCGCCCTTTTGCAGTGTACAATTTAACGGTGTCTCGTGTAGCCAGAGCCAACTTTAGAACATTCCGTCACCCCGGGAAGAAATCTCGCCCCCTGGAAAGTCTTTCCCCCATCCTAGGGAATGGCTAACTTATTTTATGCCCTGTAGATTTGCCTTCCTGGGCACTGCCAGCCGGTGGACGGTGGGCTCTTTGATCTGGAGAGACCCAGGCTTCTTCTGTGTGGCGTGATGTTTCCAAGCTTCACCCACGCTGTGGCACATATAGTACTTCATTCCTTTTATTGCCACATGATTTATTATCACTTATTTTCCTTACGACTTACAAGTTGCCCTTCAGTCTCATCTGTTCGAGAGAGTCAGCCAACCAGGGCCTGGAGCCTCCGGAGCTGTGGCCAAGCTAAGATCTTTCCTCTTTAAACTGTGGGTGTTATTTTATTCCAGAGAGAAAAAGGTGGCTGAAACACTCCAAAGTTTCCTGATGACCCTTTTGAAATCCATTCCTCCTGCTGCCTTCCATCCCATGCCCAGGCAGCCACTGCTCTGTTGTTTTACGTGTGTTTTTAAAATGAACTCACAGTAACTATATATGCATGTGCAGGATGGTATGGCATTTCAGTACACCAATGTACACCAATACTGTGGCTATAAGATCAGATCAGAGCCATGGCATCTCCGTCAGCTCAAATATTCAGCATTTCTTAGTTTTAGGAGCATTCAAGTTCTTCTCTGTCAGACTTTTTAATTTTTTTTTTAGACGGGGTCTCTCTGTGTAGTCCAGGCTGGCCTTGAACTTGTGGTGACCCCCCTGCCTCAGCCTCCCAAGTGCTGAGTTTACAAGCGTGCCCCAGGATGCCTGGCTTTAACAGCTATTTTTCATTTGGCAAGTAATCACTACCCGTAGTTATCTGATTGTGCCACAGAACACCAGAAGTTATTCATTTTTTCCAATCTGATCTGTTTTCAACTTTCTAGACTTGTATAAACATAAAATCATACCATGTGTACTCTGTGGTCCGGCTTCTTTTAGCAGAGTGGCTTTGAAATTCCACCACATTGCTGTGTGTGGCAGCAGCCTGGCCTTTTGATTGCTGACTCTCTTGTGTTGTGCGGATACACCGTATTCTGTGTGTTTCTTCACCTGATGAGGGCTCTTTCTAGCTTGCTTTCATTTCAGCAAATGAAGTCACTTGGAACATCCGTGCACACAGCTTTGTGGACATACCTTTCTGTCCACTTGGTATGTAAACCTGTCAGAATGACAGATGTGCAAGACGTAGCAGGACAAGTATGGATTCCTACCATGAATGTTATCATCATATATATCCAAAGTGTACCAATAAAGGTTTTGCTTTTTAAAAAACAATGAATGAAACAGCATCTTTCAAATGGTATTTTAACATTTTTCTCTTGTGCTTGTCCAGACATCTATTTTGTCCATTTTTCTGTAAGATTTTGGTCTCCTCTATTTCCGAAGTTCTTCTCTTTGGGAATACACCCCAAACTCAGTTTGTTGGTGCTGATAACGCAGCACTCAGACACAAGAAATCTCAGCAAGACTTCTTCCTTCTGCAGAAGGGCACAAGCACACTCTAGCCCGAGTAGCAAGTGCACAGAGAGACGGCGCAGCTGGCCCTGACCCCGAGAAGCTGCTGACCTGCTCCCCGCTGGATGGCTTGAAGGTTCACCATCGATCCCAAGTGGCTACTGAGGCAGCTGAGGGGAAGCCCTGAAGCTTGGAGCAGGGCTGCCGGGGGTGGGGGTGAGGTGTGAGGCACTGAAAGGCCTCGGCCGAGGATACGTCACCACTGGTGGGCAGCCCTGTTCCAAGGCCGAGAACTCCAGGCTGAGCAGACGTTTCCTGAACTCCGGGGTCCGAGGCAGGGCAGGACACCCTAGAGTGGACTAGAGTTTCCGAAGAAGGCACTCCTGTTCATATTTTTGACAAAAAAGACCTTGTTTCTTACTCTTTACATATTAGAAACATTAGGTCATTGTCTTCATATGTTACAAGCACACTCTCCCAATTTGCCATTCATATGTTGCTTTTACTTAAGGTGTTTTTATGCACAATTTTTTACATAGTATATTTACATAGTAAATACAATTTTTACATAGTATATTTACACAGTAAAATTTTTCGTAGTATATTTATCTTTTCTTGAGTGCATCTGAATTTTGAATCCTAGTTAGAAATCTTTTCCCTGGGGCCGGGGAGTTAGCTCAGTGGTTCCGGCGCCTGTCTTCCAAGCGCAAGGACTCGGGTTTGATCCCCGGTCACCACATACCATACTGGGCGTGGAGACTCACCCCAGCAGCAACCAGTACCATATACCACAGTGCCGGGCATGGTGGCTCACGCCTGTAATCCCAGCACTCGGGAGGCAGAGGCAGGAGGATTGCTGTGATGTGAGTTCGAGGCTGAGCTTAGGGCCAGTGTGAACCACAAAGCGAGACCCTGTCTCAAAAAATCTAAAAAAAAAAAAAGAGATTTCTATCTACCTATTATAGAGAAATCAACCCATATTTTATTCTATTATCAATATAGTTTTACATTTTACATGTAAATTTTTTTTGTCTACTTAAAGTTTATTGTCTACTTAAAGTTGTAGAAAAAGAACCTCATCTATTTTTTCTGAAAGACAGTTCAGTTGTATTGTCACATAAATCTTTTTTCTTGTTTGTTTACATGTTTATGTTTTTATCACCTTTTTTCCTTTTCCTTTCTATTCCATTAGTCTTTCTGATTCCTGTGATAGCATTTGCTTGCTTTTTATTTGTTTGTTTTGTTTTAAAATAAAGTCTCCCTACATAGTTCAGGCTGGCCTTGAACTCACTGTGTAGCTCAGTACTGTCACCCTCACGCCAGTCCTCCTGCCTCAGCCTCCTGGGTGCCAGAATTGCAGTGTGCACCATCACACCCAGCCAGTGTCACCTTGTTTTAAGTACACAGCCTGTTTTATGTTTTCATTATCTGCTAGGAATACTTCCTCTCCTCTCCCCCACTGATTTTCTCTGTCTCAACTGTAGTATAATCTTCAGGAAAAATATTAAGGTGCTGTTATTTTTATTTGGGATCACACTAAATGTGTATGTAAAGTCAGGCAGGAGAGACATTCTGATTGATGATCAGCCATTCTAGCAAGGAACAAGGGCTATCTTTCCATCCTGCTAAACAGGTCTGAGTAAGAAAATAGACTCAATAGCTGAAACTCAGACTGCTCCCACGTGATCGGTAAGAACGGCAAGTCTGTCTTGGTCTCTTTCCAACAAAGAAAAACAGTGATATAAAAACATAGGGGTTGGAGGTACCGCTCAGTGTACGACATGTGTTTAGCACGCGCTGGACCTGAGATTTAATCCTCAACGTCACAGTAATAATTAGGCTGTTTAATTGTCTTTCATCGTGTTCAAGAATTATAAACATCTCGACCTGCAACATTCAAGCTCGTTAGATATCACTTCCTTTGGGGAGCTCTGCGTAAACACGAAGGCTAGTGCTTCTGGATATAAATCATAAGCCTGGCCCAAATGCCTTAGGTTTGTTTCCTTTCTTCTGAAGGCATCCCAGATGGATTCAGATGAATGTCTGATAACTATGGGCTTTCCCCCCTCAAAATACATAAGCTGGAAACACTTTCATCAGGAAGGAGGAAGGTCCTGGCCTCTAAAGCCATTCTTAGATTCTAGTTTCGGACTCCTGCCCTATGGGTTACATGTTAGAGGATTACAAACCAGAGGCACATAGGCCATAACAAGTTTGGATACTTTACACATGACAGTGGTACCTACTATTCACACTGCCCTGACCTTCCAAGAGTTTGATAACTTCCCTTTGTTGAAGACAAGTTTATTTTAGCTGGGCATGGTGGCACACACCTGCAAGCTGAGGCAGGAAGATCACAAGTTCCAATCCTGCCTGGGCAATTTAGTGACTTAGGGAGAACTTATCTCAAATTAAAAAAAAAAAAATTAAGAGCTAGGGTTCTTGTACTTCAGCATGAAGGTTTGGCTTCAACCCCTAGGATGAAAAAAATTACTTTGGTAAGCAAAGCCCCACCAATAAGTCAGGAATGAGTCCTCATAAAGTATCTACCTGCTCCTCCTCTAGTGACCAGTCTGTTCCATGGATTCCATGTGAGAAGCTGAAGTTCTCGGGCTGCTGGGTGGCTCAGGGCAGAGCACACGTCCAGAATGCAAAGGCCCTGTGCAGAAAAGAGAAGAGCCGCTAGCTGGGGACAGCGCCTGAGACAGCGTGCGGTGAGCAGCCGTCCTGAAAACATTAAGGACAGATAGTGACGAGGACTCTGGACAAAGAGTGAGTCTCCACCAGCAGGGCAAGATGTGGCCTCTCTGCCGGGATCCCAAGTCTGGAAGAAGATGCAGTGCATGTCGGCATTGCAGTGCACATAGGACGCTGTGGAAGGGCTGGGTGACACAGCCTGAGCCCACGGCCTTGCTGACACCTGCAGCCCTGGGGGAGGCGACCCAAGGAGCAATTCCACACCCTCCCGGCTGAGAAGTGCCACAAGCTGAGAGCTCCTGGGGCCGCCCATCGGGACCCTCCTACCTGTCAGGAGCCTTTGCTATTTCCTAATAAACCGTCCTTTGCCCTTTGGAATTCATTCTTTGATTTCAGGGGACACAAACTCAGCACATCAAGCAGGCTGGGAGTTATATTCCTATGTCTAAGCATCTAAACTTTGGGGCCAGTGATTTAGCTTAGAGGTTTAGGCATTTGCCTGGCAAGTGCAAGGTCCTGAGCTTAACTTCTGGTACCGCACACCACAAAGCTGGGCAGGTGACTTATACCTATATTCCCAGAACTCGGGAGGCAGAGGCAGGAGGATTGCCATGAGTTCAAGGCCAGCCTGGGCTACATAGTGAGTTTAGGGCCAGCCTGAACTACAAAGTGAAACTAAAAAAATAAAAATAAATAGAGTCTAGACTTTGGATTCCAAGGATTTCAACATTGAGAGTAAAGTACTCAGAGAGGCTCCATACATTGTCTGAGCGTAAAGGAAGGGGAAGGTGGGCATCTGCACTGCCCTGCGCCTTCTGGTTAGGAACTCTTTCTGTTCAAGAACTGACAATTCTGATTGGATGTGGCAGTGAATGCCTACAGACCCAGTGCTCAGGAGGCTGAGGCAGGAAGATCTCTGAGTGTTCAAGGCCAGACTCCATCTAAAAAACAACAAGAACACAAAGAACTGACAGGCAAAGGTCTGAGTGCTACTAATGCCGCGCACATCCTGTCACTTCTCACAAACACTGCACATAGGCTGCAGTGCGGGCAACAGTCTGACAGCCCTAGCATCCTGGGCAGCAGTATGCCCCAGGCCCTGGGCTGACTCCGGCTCCGTCCTTGTTCCAAAAACTGCACAGGACTTGGGGCTCACACCCTGTGTGACACATCAGAAAACGCTTCCTCACCCCTGTGGATTTGGGGCTTTATTCTGAGACACAGGGAACCATTTCACTGGCCCTGGGGATCAGGTCTGATTGGTCCAAAATCTCGAGGCCGATGCGGAGGTGAGAGGCGACAGGAGGCCCAAACACCTGGCCTCGGAGCAGCAGGGAGCGAGTGGGAGGCAGAGGCGGGAGGCTGTGGGAAGGAGCGCGGACTGGGAGGAGGCCACCGCGGTGGTGCATGGAGGTGTGGGAGCTTTGGGGTTCGAGCCCAGGACAGGGCTGTCTCTCCTGAGACGCCGGCTGCAGCAGGAATAAAATGTCCTTCTATCCCCACATGAGCAGCAAGTGTGACAGTCCAGGCAAGAAGCAGGAAGTCAGAGTGAGAAGCAGGAAGTCAGAGTGAGAAGCAGGAAGTCAG
>PVIR01042950.1:0-11988 GCA_004026965.1 Petromus typicus | reverse complement strand
AAAAAAACCTAGTTAAATATAAAAAATAGAGAAAATTCTGCTTAAGTAGTGAAGATCAATAGAAACTTATAAGCTTCTAAGTCCTCTTTAAACTAATCACAGGTATTTTTAGAACTAGGGAAGAAAAAGATGACAAGCCCGATCTCTCGCAACGAACAGGTTCAGGTTACACACACAGGAAGGTCCAGACCAAAAAACATCATTCACAACCCTTTATTAGTCAGCTCAGGTAACAGTCCCAAATCAGGCAGCATAGGCGACGAAAACCCAGGCTCAGGTAGAAAAAGTGCAGTTTCATTTGCAAAAGCCCACACAATACGCAGAGAAACTCAGGGAGGCCGAGATCCCACGTGATCCACAGCAGGCACGCCCAGCCGCTCGCTGGCCGGACAGCCTCACTGCCGAGGGGCGGGCCGCTAGCAAGACAGGGACCCTCCTCCAGCACGTTTGTAAGAGTTCATCAGCAATACTTCAGTGGAAAAGTAGGCCAAATATTAGTTTTCTGACAAGCAATAAAATCATAGAATCAGCTGGGATCTGAAGTTTATAGTAATTAGTCATTTCCTGCTTTTAATGTGCAGATATTTTAGATATAACAATCTTTTCCATGTATAGTCAGATAGGCTTATAGAAGAATTTAAAATATCAAATACAGAAGCTGTTAATTCATGCTTTTATGACTTCAATTAATTATTCCAGTGTTTAAACTTCAGAGCTGCTAATGACACTAAATTCAATACCACGTCGGTTGAGTCTGTCGATTAATTTTGTTCTGGAAAAAGCTGCTCCAGGTGTGAAGACTCCGCCCCTGTCAAGCAATGACGAGAAGACAGCTGAGTCCTCTCCTCTCCGGCCTCCCGAGTTAGCACCCCCGAGTCTCCATCCCACCCCGGCTGTTCTTGGTTCCGGTCCTAAAACCAGCCAAATGAACAAACGGCTGTTTTTCAAAAGTGAAACGAGCGTCACAGCCGCTGCCGCCTGGGCTGTTCCGGTGCCGCCGGAGGCTCACCAGCAACCTGAGTGCCGCTGTTTTTCAAGAGTCGTCACACTTAGGAAGATTCAATAAAGACTAAAGGAAAATGGGACTAACTGGGTAAAAAAGAAAATTCTTTATTAGCTAACATTTGTAAAACACCAAATAGTTTCGAAGGGTATATAAATACCTGAAAATTAATTTTAGTATATTCAAGTTTTACTTTTATTGACATTGTCTCAGATTATGCTTGATTTATTTCTCAGCTTCTGGGTTATATTCAAGATAAACCTGGTCCGGGTGCAGGTAAACAGTGAACTGCACCACTGAAGTTCATGTGCTGAGCATCTCGCCAGGGTCCCTGCCAGCCTCTGGTCCCACCTGGTGTGGCCAAGGTTCCCGGGATCACTCCACACTGATGGAGGCTCCTGTTACCACTGTTTAACAACAGGGACCATTTCTGAGTGGTGGGCTCTGCACTAGAGCTAAGTTTAAAAAGAAAGTGAGGCCACCTCATGTGGCTTTCAGACTCCGTCTCTTCTCCTGCACCTCGACAGTTATTCACAGTGCCCGCAAAGGAGCTGATCTTCTCACTATTTTGATAATTTTTTTTCAGCCTATCCTGTATCTTTGAATCAAAGCAACTATAAATACTTATGTGCTGACCTACAGCATGGAAATCAAATAAAAATAACTTAGAAAATAACACAGATAAAGATATCTCCTTACTGGGAGAAAAGCACTTACGCCTTCGGAAGATCAGAGACATCATTTAGAAGAGTCAGGGCTGCCTGGACCATGGCTATGGGGGTAGTCACGTAACCAGCCTCTGCAGACGTGATTAAGGAAAAGAAAGTGTTTATGAAGTCTGCAGTCAACAATACTCCAAAAGGAAATGGCAGATTTTATATCTTATTTTTTACAATAGATTTTCTGGTCACTTAACAAAAATAACAATTAATATTTTTAAAGTACAGGTTGAATATCCTTCATCTAAAATGCTTGGGACTTATTTCCTAAATTTCAGATTTTTAAATATCTGCATGTACATAATAAGATATATTGAAGATGATGCCTAAGTCCATATACGAAATTCATTTTTTCCAGTACATTTAATAGACATAGCCTGGAGATAATTTTGAACAAAATTTTTAATGTGCCTACATTTTGTCTATGAGGTTGGGTGTAGAATTTTCCATTTGTAGTTTCCATTTGAGTATTTTCCAGTGCTCAAAAATGTTGGGAATTTTGGGGCATTTCAAATGTCAGATGGTCACTTGGATTCATTATATCTAGTTAAGTTTTAGAAACTGTATATATTAATTGCTTTAAATCTACTAAACTTAATTTTCACTTAATTTTACAGAAATCAGTATATTTTTATCCCATCTTGCAAATGAAGAAACTGCAGTGTGGTATTTCCCCTTTTCCAAACAAAATGTACGGCAGTGGGTAAGCCAGAATCACACCGAAGCAGCTGGCTCAGGGAACACGCTTTTACACACTACAGTGCCTGCTTGTTAATATCTGAAGCCAGTTATTCCAGGTTGTTTTGCTTCCACATAAATATACTAAACTGATCCCCACTAACTTTGCATGTGCATTTTTGTGGCCTGGGTTAATCCCTAGGACCATTCCTCTTGCTCTCACATAAAATCTGACTAGCCCTGAGCAAATTTAAAAGAAAGTCTACAAACAAGGCGTGGAGGCACACACCTGTAATCTCAGGACGCAGGAGACTGAGGTAGGACTGATGCAAAATCAAGGTCAGCCTGGACTACACAGTGAGTCTGTCTCAAAATATGGAAAGCTTATAAACAAGTGAGCCATCAGTATTATATTCCTGTCAAAAAATGCGAGGGCTCAGTGGTTGTGGTGTCTGCCTTGCACGTGCAATGGCAGGAGTTTGATTCCCGATAACCACATACTATAAAGCCCTGGGCATGGTGATTCCACCCATTAGCAATCAGCACCACACAGACAAGACGGGCATGGTGGCTCACGCCTGTAATCCTAGCACTCAGGAGGCAGAGGCAGGAGGATTGCTGTGAGTTCGAGGCTCACCTGGGCTACATAGGGAGCTATGTGAGTTCAGGGCCAGCCTGAACTACAAAGCGAGACCCTGTCTCAAAAAACAAAACAAAATAACGGTTTGAATTTTTTTTTTTGGGGGGGACAGGGTCTTGGTTTGTAGTTTAGGCTGGCCCTGAGCTCAGCCTCAAACTCACATCACAATCCTCCTGCCTCTGCCTCCCGAGTGCTGGGATTACAGGCGTGAGCCACCACGCCCGGCACTGTGGTATGTGGTACTGGTGGGTCTCCACACCCAGTATTGTTATGTGGTTACCGGGGATCGAACCTGGGCCCTTGCGCTTGCAAGACAGGTGCCAGAACCACTGAGCTATATCCCCGGCCCTGATGTTTGAATTTTTAAAAAATTATTAAAGTAAGAACACCTTGTTACTGATCTCAAAATACTTCTCACTTTGAACACACTTAACTCATAATTCCTGCCACTTCCTGAAGGAGCTCTGGAAGTCCTCTTTCGTGTCTTTTGTTGTGCTTGTGTCTGCCTCAATGTCCTGAAGTGATTCAAAGCGTTTACCTTTTGGGGGCATTCTGATTGTGCAGAGAGCCAGAAGTCACACAGTGCCAGGACTGGCAAGGTAAGTGTTTGAGGACACCGGTCACGGCCTGCCTTTCTGCTCAATGACACTTGGCAGCAACGTTCACCGTATTTTTTTAATCTCGTCTCCTACAGACAGTCCCAAAAGACACTTCCAGAACTGCTTCACAACATGGCAAAAATGATGGGAGAAGTGTGTTTGAAGTGAAAGGGGATAAATTGGGGGAATTAATGGTGATATGTCTTTTCCTGTAATAAATATTTTTAAACCTTTACCATATATGTTTATTCCCTCCTTGTAGTCAACTTACTTGAAAAAACCAGGTGGGAATTGGAAAAGGAGGCAAGATGAAAGTACATCAATGCCATGTGGCTTGACTAAAACCCCCTGTGATCTATTAGAGACAATGATAATTAAACTTATACTTTAATTCATAAGTGGATCTGTCTCTGTATAGTTCCTTAACTTTTATAGCAAAAGTTCTTCAGATTTTTTTTTTTTGTTGCTGTTCTTGTTTGGCAAAAAATCCTTTTAACAAGCACAGCCATTATTTTGAAAAGTACACATGCACACACATTTTTACAAACAATGACAGTGTGTTCAAAAATCTACAAATAAACCATTTGCAACAGATCTGACCAATGTTATACTGTTTAACTGAGACTAAAATATCAACTAGCCCTCATTCTTTTTAACAATAATTAAAAATTGCCATTCTGAATTACTGAATAATGAAAAAGATGACAAGAAGGAAATATCTAATAATAAAATTTCTCTAATCATTTCAATCTTTCCGTTGGCAAAATAATTTTAAACTAAGTAACTCATGCAAATGTGTTTCTACAACAATTAATCTTCAAAACAAATATACTGCAACAGCACATTACCTTACAGTTTAAGACAGTCTAATACTCCCAATCATTCTTAAATTACATGCAAAATACCTGGTCCTTTCACTTGAGTACAAATTCTGATATTTGGTTTGTTCTTATCAGTACTAACGCCTTGAGTATAGCCTTGACCAAAGAATGTCATTGTAAATGAAGAGCCATCTATCTGTGAAAAAAGAAAGCAAAGGGTTCATTTAAGAAATATGTCATTTCCTCCACAAGAAAATCTAATATTCCTAAGACACTTTCAATAGATAAAAATATTAACTTTATCTGCTATAGTATCTTGCCAGCCTTTAAACACAGGCAAAAGTTAATTCTTTCAGGCTTTAAATGTTGATCACTGGCGGGGTGGGGGTGGGGGGATGGGGGTGTTGAAGAACCGACATAAGATAAAGATAATTCTTAGATTGTGGTTTAAAGTTTGATGGTACCTTTAATATATGCCATTTATGAAGAAAAATTAGAAGTAGTTTTAAATGAGGAGGTAAAACATATTTTGTTGTTGCTTAATTGTAGGAGTTCTCTATTTTCTGGATATGAATTCCTTTCTGTAGAGAACTTCAATTTTTCTGGCATCAGGGACTAGTTCCACAGACTAGGGGTGGTGAGCTTTCAACAAAACAATTCATCTACTTAACAAGACATTTTTCCAAAGAAGATACAGAAAGCCAATAAGCACATGAGAAGATGCTCAATATCAATAATTACTAGGGAAATCCAAATCAAAACCACCATAAAATACAACCTCACAATCATTATGATGACCTTCAAAAAATACACCCCAAAAAATAAATGTTAAGATATAGAAAAGCTGGAACCCTTGTACACTGCTGGTGAGAAGCTAAAATGGTACGTCTACTCCATTCCTCACAAAATTAAAAAGAGAATTAACATGTAACCCAGCAATTTTACTTCTCGATATACACCTAAGAGAATCTAGAGTAAGGTCTGAGAGATATTGACACATCAACGTTCACAGCAGCATGATTCACAACAGCCAAAAGCTGGAAGCGACCCCAGTCTCTATCCACGGGTAAATGGATGAAATGTGGCACATATATGTAGTGGATTACATATGTGGACTTAAAAAGGAAGGAAATTCTGACATACGCTTCAGCATGGATGAACCATGAGGGAACTGGACGAAATGAAATGAGCCCTACACAAAAGGATGAACACTCTGTGACTCCACTTGCGTGAGATACCTGGAGTCATCAAACTCACAGCAGCAGCAAGGTGAGCAGAGGTCATCAGGGTTGAGGGGAATGGGAATTACTACTCAGTGAGTACAGTGTTTCAGGAGGACTGTGGACAGTGCTAACAGTTCCACAAATTTATCAGTGCACTTAATGCCACTGACTACTAAAAGATGGTTAAGATGGTAAATTTTATGCTTTGTATATTCTATCACAATTAGAAGAAAGCAAGAAATAAGAGCCAATGGGTTTGGAGAAAAATCTAGCATGTGTGATTTGGGCTGGGCAGATGATGGTGCCACCAACTAAGATGGAAAATAAAGGAAGAAGACGACCTTTTGAGAGAGGTTCAGATTTTGGCACATTGAATTTAATGTATTCATGAGTAATAGGTCCTGTAGAACAGGTGGAAACATCAATCTGGAGATACAATACGCCTGTTAAGGGCCCTGCTGAGTGTCGGGGTAGTGGTGCACGTCAGTAATCCCTGCACTTGGAAGGCTGTGGCAGGAGGATCATGAGTTTAGGGCCAGTCTAGGCTACGCAGTGAGTTCAAGGCAGGCCTGAATTATACAGTGAGACTCAGATTCAAACAAAAATTTTAAAAAGAGCCCTCTTGAGAAGGAGATGAAGAAATGGGCCAAGGATGGTGGCATGGGGATGATCAACTTGAGGAATAGAAAAGATAGAGGGAAAGAAGAAGGCGAAGGATGGTCCCAGCACCTGCCTTCCAAGCTGAAAGGGAGCACAGGAGAAGAGAAAGTCAACTAGGAGAACAGTTATCTCAGAAGCCAAAGGAAGGAAGAATTTCAAAAGAAATGATGTCAAGGACAGTACACTAAATGACTGAAAGGCGTTCAGTGTGGCCAGCAGTGATCCAGTCAGTGAAAACCCAGGCAGAAGAGGATGAAGGGAAGGCCCAAGGCCCGCTCTTAGGCTGACAAGACAGGAACATGCCTTCAGAATGAGGAGAAGGAACCTGCAGAGCGGCAGGACAGGGGATCCGGAGTACAGAAAAGGACCCTTCAGCTGATGCAGCCGGGAGGGAGACAGATCAAAAGAAGCAGTCGTGGCTAAGACGGGCTAGTATGGAATCGGGGCCCACCATATTCTAGCTATGTGAACACAGGCAAAGACGCCTTCTCCACTTCCTCAACTATAAACAGTAGCTAAACTACCTTTACCTCAGTGGCCGCTCAAGGACTGAGAAGTAAAGCACAAAGCTCCGTGCCTACAGTGTACCAAAGGCTTCTGCTCTTGGTGGGGGGACCAGTCTCACATGAGACAATCCTCCTTCCAGAAAGTAGGCAGAATTTGAGGGGGAACAGATGCTCTTGATTCATCTATGGAAGTAGGGGGCTCGGATAACTTGCATAGAGAAGAGACTTGAGTATTTTTTGAAAAAAGCCACTGAGGGGATTGGGGATTTAACTCAGTGGTTCTGGCGTCCTTCTGGCAAACACAAGGTCCTGAGTTTGATCCTTGGTTACCATATACAATAATGCTAGGTGTGGAGACTCACACCCACCAGCAATCAGAACCATACACCACAGTGCCAGGCGTGGTGGCTCACACCTGTCATCCCAGCACTTGGGAGGCAGAGGCAGGAGGACTGCTGTGAGTTCGTGGCTCACCTGGGCTACTTAGTGAGCTGGGGGCTAGCCTGGGCTACAAGAAGCGAGACCTTATCTCAAAGAAAAAAAGAGCCACTGAGGAAGAAGCAATGAATAATGAAAAGTGAAAGGATTAGGAAGTGGGTGCTGCTAGAATTCCACCCAGTGGATGCTGCCATCTAAGCACTGGGACTGCTCCCAAGAGTGCTTGCACAAAGGAGATGAAGGTGAAACGGCCCACAGACTAGCTCAGGGTGGAATCTGTACAGCAAATGGCAGAAAATGAAGCGGTCATATGGTTGAGAATACTGGACACATAGTAATTCTGCCATGGGAATCCAGGGTATGTGGAGAAGGAAGTGAAATTTGGGGCAAGTAAGAGGTTTATTTAAAAGAGAAAAGAAAAAAATGGACTAGTACAAATATTTCTCTATGAAATGCCGGGGTAGTAGAAAGACAACAACTTTTGGAGCCAGATGGTTGGTTTCCCATCTCAGCTAGCTATAGGACTGCAGGCAAGTTTCTTAGCCTCTCCGTGTCTTGGTTTCTTCATCTGTAAAGTGGAGATAATATCGACTTCCAAGGGGAGTTTAAAAAGTAATCTAACATATATAAACCACTTAAATATGCAATATAGTAAGTACCTCCAGCAAGGCTTAGATCTTATTGCCACCACCCTAAGGAAACATAAAAACAAAATAAAGAAAATTACCATTTTGGATATCCGGATACAAAAGAGAAGATTACCTGTTTTTGTGTTGGACCTTGTTTTGAAAAATAACCGAAGGAGAAGAACCATGGGAACTAAAGAGAAAAGAAAATAACAAGCCCTCAGTGATAGCTTCAAACGCTCATGAGAAATGAGACTTCTAAAGATCTAATATCATAAAGTCTTACTTTTATAAGAAGTTGCCTTCCGATGCCAAGCTTCACAAAGAATAAAAAGAAAAGTCCTGCGAACATCAACTTCATCACAGAGGTGATGCCTCCCACGGTTACGTAAGCAGCATACTGAACCTGGATTAAGAAAACAAAGCCAGAATACCGCTCCTCACATTTCATACAAAGTAACATGAGAATGGAGCTCTTTTTAGTCATTATTTGGTCATAAATACGAAACACATTTACATTCCATACTGAATGCATTATATTCTGAAAGACTGTTCAGAAATCAGAAATGAGGAGCCTATTTTTTAAAAGAAAAATCGTTACAAATGGTGATTAGCTTCCACTACTTGTGCACAATTGTCCACATAATCCACAATATATCACAAGGCAGCAGGAGAGTATTACAGAACACAGACTCCACTTATTTCTTATGAGAAAATACCCTCCACCTGAGATACATTTGCCTCACAGAGTGGGAGCAATGACTTCTCTCACCAAAATGAGTCCAAGGATGTTCCAGGGTAGTGAAGTAAGTGACAGTGCGTGTGTGAGGGGGTGGGTATCCCTTAAGCTATTACAGAAAGAGATTCTCAGGCAAAACCCTAAGCTGCGGCTACTGGGTTTTTATGACACAGGGACTCCTACATTGAAATTGCTGCAGTTTTTCTATATGAAAAGGTTGAGCAGCCCAGATCTAAATCACAGGGTAAGGCTAAGCCCAACCCCATAAAATAAAAATGTTCTGCCCTTGGAATTCCATATATTTCCAGAAGCTAAACATGGAATATTTAGCTCATTCTTTTCATTTTTATTTTTTTGCTTTATAAACATAGAAATTTTACATTAAACGGGAAGTGTAAGAAACACAGAATACAGTATTACTAAATATATTGACTCACTGGTGATTCCTCTAACATTTCATGCAAGTATCGCTGAGTCCGCTTGACAACAGATGTATCAGCTCCCATGAAAGGAATGGAGTATGTGTTGAGTTCTCCACAATAAGAAACTGGCCACCTGCAAGACAGACCCATGAAAATTTTACATCTCCTCTAATTACAGTAATCACAACTTTAGCCTGTAAGTTTTTGAATAAAAAACATCAATAACTTCTTGAGGTCACTAATGAGAATGGTATTAAAATTTAATACCATTATTATTAAAAGTACTGCAGGATTTCTTTGTCACAACTATATCCAACAAGTAACAAGTGTCATATTCTTCACTTAAATATAGTTTTACTGTTTTACCCTATTACTTTCCCTAGATATTGATTCAAATAACATTCATTACAATAGTCTGATCTTAAAACTCTTACCTGCTAAAGTTCTCCCACAAAAATGCTATTAATGAGGCCCATTAATTTACATAAAGATCATCACATTTTAAGATGGCAATTTTATTGCTTAAATTTTAACTGACATTTAATTTTAATGTCAATAGAGATGTCATTAGAAACTTCAATCTTAAAAGTTTTATTATGTGTAGAGTATCTAAGCTTAGAAAAATGTGTTAATTACATTTTATCTTTCAAAACAATCTTGGGCTCAATATAAAAGGCTCTAAGCTTTTTTGTAGCATACTTTGAACAACCTTACAAAAATTCATTTAGATGAGAAATATTAAAGAATAGACTTTGAAAGATCATACCTTTTTTTCAGTTTTGGACCAATGAAGGGGACAGGTTTCAGATTTGATGAACTTCGTAGTTTTCTCAAACCACTCTGAGATGCAAAGCCATAAACTGCTGACTTCCAGGTACCATCATGAATACACATCCCCTAATGAAATATTCCAAGAGTTAAAGAAATATGTCTTAAGGAGCAATTACTAAAAGATAAAAGCAAGTAACTTATAACTGTTACAAGCAACATTTCCCCTCTCTTTGTGCAAGACATAGTTCCTTATTCAATAATCTTGAGATAGATTTCATAACTAGCAAGGCAAAACAAATACTCGGTTAGATCATACTGAACCCATACGGGCCATTTAATCCTCCCTCGTACCATTATTTGTGCTCTTCCTAACAAGTAGTTCAGTTTCTTCTCATCTTTACTCAGCTAATTAGCCCAATTCCTTCAAAAGGAGCCACTCTAATCCTGCCGCTATCCTATGCTGACTACTTAAAACTTCAAGCACATTCACATGCACAAAATATATCATACATTGCAACTATTCCCTGTTGTACTGGGTTCCCATCTGTTTCCAACATCTATTGTTCTAGGCCCAAGTTATATGTACTGTCCTCTCATCTTAGTCATTTAAAGATAATTTTTTAAAATTAAAATCTTTATTGGTACAGTACATATACATATCATGATTGCACTCAACAATGAGAATTTGTACCAATATATGACACAACTTAACTCTCCTTTTTTCCCATAGCCCTACCCACTCTACCACCCCCACCCCCTGTACACATAAATTTTGTTTCCTTTCTTTTTTGTTATAATCTCATTATTTTTAAAACGAACTCATATAGTTTTTTTTTTTAATTTCTTTCCTTAATTCTTTGATTTTTGGTACTGCAGCCTTATTAGTATTTACTTAAGTCTTACTCAGATTCTCCTTCATCCGCTTCACCCTTTTCAAGAGACTTTGTTCTCAGTGCCCTCCACTCTCAACCTGGCCCCACCTTCCCCAGCCCTCACCCCTGATTCCAGCGAGAAGCGGGTGCCACAAGGGGAGCTCAGGAGAAGATGCACATCCTGAATATACGCCACAGTGCCATGTCTTTTGCCCTTCTTACCCAGCTTCTAAATGGGCCTTTTCACTCTCAATTACATAAACATTTAAACTTTGCTTATCATTGGACTGTACATAACTGTATCATGTTCTTCTGTCTATGCTGTTTACCTTGTTTAAATGAACAAAGTCACTTGGATAGATTTTAGAACTAACTTTGTCACAATATTTGAAAGAGAAGTATCAGTAAGGCAGATGCAAAGATATCTCCAATTGTTAAAAGTAGGAAAGAAAACAAACAATAAAACCACGAGAAGATCCATTTCCTTCTTTCTTTCTCCTTCCTTCTTCCTTCCTTCTCTGTTCCCCACACTAGCCTCAAACTCCTGGTCTACAGTAATCCTCTTGCCTCGGTCTGCCAAGTAAGCGGGACTTTGAATGTGCGCCATCACACTTAGCTTCTAATATTCTTTTTTCAGGCCTGGCGATCACACCAAGGGACTCATGCATGCCTGGGCAAGTGTCTAACCACTAAGCTGTACCCTAGCCTGTGGGTTTTCAGATCTTAAGTTTTCACAGCATGATGTCAGCCTCCTGAGTTAATCTCCCTGAGTCTTGCTCAGTCTTAGCTCATATTTATGATCCAAATTTTTTAAATAAAGAAAGTTTAAGAAGATAAGGAGGCTGGAAAACAATATCTACTGCCAGGTAGTAGTGTAAAGAAGGGAAAGAAAAAAAAAATCTTTTTTTTTTTTTTTTGAGACTGGGTCTCGCTTTGTAGTTCAGGCTGGCCCTGAGCTCAGCCTCAAACTCACATCACAGCAATCCTCCTGCCTCTGCCTCCCGAGTGCTGGGATTACAGGTTGAGCCACCACGCCCGGCACTGTGGTATGTGGTACTGGTTGCTGCTGGGCGTGAGTCTCCACACCCAGTATTGTACGTGGTTACCCGGGGATTGAACCCAGGCCCTTGCACTTGCAAGACAGGCGCTGGAACCACTGAGCTAACTCCGCGGCCCAGGAAAGAAAAAATTTGATGGTAAAAACAAACAAACAAAAATGCAAACACAGCTTATGTACATGGGGATGGGGGTGTAGGGAGGGCAGGGAATGG